>BEXV01003362.1:24653-43480 GCA_003118195.1 Hemicentrotus pulcherrimus | reverse complement strand
TAATTATCAAGCCATTGACTGTCAGGAAAAGTACATGTTACCGGTATCATCACCCCAGACTGAAACCTATTTACACTTACAGGGAACAACTAAATTATTAATACCCTTACCAGTATTTGTATTCGTTTTAATGTGTGAACATCTGATTTTTCTCGATTTATGTTACTTGAGAATGTGACAAACTAAAGCTTACATCTAAAAGTATCTAACAATGACCCTAATAGACCGATTTATACCAACATATTGACATTGTATGCATACATTAAAATAATTTTTTTTTCTCATGACAACCTGAAAGCATCCCCGAGGTTTGCCCGACATAGTAGTTAACTCATTAATAACAGGCTAATGGTCTTGTCACTAGGTGGTCCCCATGATTGTAACATCCATGAATTTGAATATGTTAGTAAACGGGTTTATTAACCAGTTCCTCTTTCATTCTTGTGTTACGAAAAACACTCACAGTATTTTTTTAACATGGGGTGTGAATAATTCAATGCATGGACCTGTTACCTCGGTACTACCAACAGTTAGCCACTACAGTAACCGGAAATACACTGTACTTGTGGGCGACCCAGGGAAATGTAGATCGCAAACAACTCTGGAAAAATGAAAAGACTCTGGTAAAAATAGATTTAAACAAATAAACATCACAACGATTTAGTCTCCTTTACACTCAAATAGTATTACAAGTCCCATATACAGAAGATGAAAACAAATCTCAAAGTGATAAATCGTAATTACTATGTTTACACTGGAAAATACCATAAAATATCAAGATGATTAAAGAATATGCTATAGCATGTCATTCTCTGACCTCCAGTACCCACAACGTATCCAAGATGAATGTGACTCCATGCAAACATGTATATTTACGAAAATTGGAAAAAATTGCTCTTTCGAATTTACATGTTTACGCTAATGCTAAATCGACTTTCTATACGGCCACGACATTGTTCTCAATCGCTCAAAAAACTTTGAATAGTAATACATACAATTACAAACAATTTTACAGAACGGGACATGTGAATTGGTCTAGTGGTAATGTCAATGGTACGGTCAGCTCTCTGTCTTCGCTTACAAACTGACTTAGCGGACCCCGGTTGGCGGTTCGAGTCTGAGTCACTTCTTTCGGACCTAAATAATATATCTGATTGATACAAGTCTGTGAAAAAACCCAAATTACACAAACACGCACGCAGCGCACAAACGTGCACACACGCGCTTCGCACACACGCCAAACACCCACCCACCCACACGCACACACATGATGGACTTTTCTCGACATTTTAGAAACGAACAATGCACTATTACTTACCACAAGTGAGCCGTTTGGTCCTCCGCTGGACATAGATGCTCCTAACC
This sequence comes from Hemicentrotus pulcherrimus, assembly GCA_003118195.1. Classification (NCBI taxonomy): domain Eukaryota; kingdom Metazoa; phylum Echinodermata; class Echinoidea; order Camarodonta; family Strongylocentrotidae; genus Hemicentrotus; species Hemicentrotus pulcherrimus. Next base: position 42,115 of record BEXV01003362.1, on the reverse strand, counting down.
ACTGATCTGATTTATTATAGATCTGACGACCAGTAAGACCTGAATAGTCATTACCTGTATTTAAAGACAATGGGCGGACATAATTATTAAGGAATAATCTTGTGAATATAGCTCTTTGTTCGTTCATTATTCTCACTATATCTATTTCTCATTTTTACAATCCGAAACGGTCGAAAATAAGCACGAGTCTTGTAATAATTATACTGAAATATCTATATTATTTATAAAATTAAGCTGATTGATCGAATATCTTTTTTAAAAATATTGTTCTGGAATCTATTCATTAATTCATTTATTGATCTGCTCTATGTGTCTAGTCAATATCTATATACACTTTTACAAATACAAAGTTTGGGAAGAACAACAAAATAATACATTTGTTGTAGAAACAGGGTAAAATAGAAAACAGTGAGAAAACATGACATTTTATTTTGGTGGCTTATCGAAAGCGACCATTTCCTGCTAAATCCATTTCTCAACCAATTTTTACTTCTAGTCAGTTAACATATTCGACCGATGTGACCAATGTACAATACATATAATCAGGACAATGCATTAATCAGTTCATATTCAAGAGAGTTTTGTTTTGAAAGATTAATTGACAATTTCTAAAAGAAAGCAGACATAACTATTAATTGGTGGTTGTTAGTTTAATCATTCTATGGTTACGTACCTCGATTATCCAATTGTAACTCTGTGCAATTCCCAGCCAATGACTCGTTGTGATTGGTGAAGGAGCATTTGTAGGCCACGCCCCCTCTCACGATGTCAGTATAATTGCATTGTCCTTTAGGAGCACCTACAACCAACCTGTCAAAGATAACAAGCATGAGGATACCGTGAAAAACGTGTCAGGACAACTACCCCGGACTGATATCCCCGGACAATATTAGCGTCCCTCCTCAGCCGGAACAATTCCCACCCGGAATATTACCCCTCTGAAACATTAGGCAGATGCCATTAGAATAATATCTAGAGGATGATTAGACATGGTGGTGATTTCAACGACAGTAGTTTTCCGGTGGTTAACGTCCAAAGGAGATATTGTCCTCGGGGGCATATGTCCGGTTGCTGATAGCCCGGGAGTAGATGACCTAGAATCTGTGCATAATCAGTATAATTTGATGCCAACATAAATGATGACGATGATGATAATGATGATGATGAAAATGATGATGATGCTGATGATGATAACGAAATAACGATATTATGATAATAACTTTTGTAAGACAATATTTTACGAATTAGTTATCAATCATGTTAATGTTACACGACAAATTTGAACATCTTGATAATAATTATAATTTTAATAATTTGTTTTACCCATTAGCTTCATTGCTGTCCTTCTCGATGGGCCTGGAATTACCAGGAAAACATTGATACGTGGTTGTATAGTGGTAAATGTGGAGTAATTTAGTTAGTGCCAGGTTAGGATTTGAACCTTCAACCCTTGGATTGACAGTCATGTGAATAAACCACTAAACCACGACACCTCCACGAGGCGCTAGTTGTAAGCTTGTTCCTGGTTTTACTCTTCAAACGGTCTGAATGACACATTCTGATTTTATCTGTACAGATTAAGACATATACCAGACAGGAAGGGAACAATTAAAGGAGATCTCATTGGGATATATGTCATTGATTGCGAGATTACGAATGTAACATTAGGATTACTTAATGTTCCATTGTCTAATGCCCGGAATACATAATGGTTTACTGCCTAACCTCAGACTAGTGTTATGTAATTACAGGTGGAAACAAATGTCAGTCACAATGATGGCTAATTACCTATATCTCAAAAGCCAGACAACTACTGCCTGATACACAAGATCAGTTACGGTTACTTGATATCCCTTTCCAGTAAAAATAATCTTAATTTAAATAATCAATTTGACAGATGTGTGCTCTGAAGTTTACATAAGGCAAGTGTATGTACAGAGAATTAATACATGTGAGTTTAGTATGCAGTTACTGTGCCAAGCGTCGCATTCATGCATGGGCTTTCTCCATGATGTATGCATCCGGCCACATATTAGTTTTATGTTTGTCAGAAATAGTTTTATTACCTTACCATACCTAAATACATTTATTTCGTTTATCACTTGATGGATTTAATTGATATGACAATCATAAATAGTAGTGAATAAAAACGACATAGTAATTTAGAATGAAAAATCTAACAAATACTCCTTAGTCGGTCTAGTGGTCAGGGCAGTGGCCTCGATACCAAGAGGTCCGCGGTTCGAAACCAACAATTAAGTGCTATCCTACATTACTTATTCCCAATAATACAAATAGCCACGAATCAATAGGTGTTGACCTACAACTAGTCTGCAAGCACAAACCCTAATTTGACACTTTATCAACAAAAATCATTGTGCCTTGAGAAAAGCCTAGCCCAGCTACCTACTTATTGTGTAGTACATGGCCTATGGTAGTCTTCTAGTGCAGACTCTCTTTTACTGTTTGTGCCTGCAAACTACCCTATGACTACAATGCATCCAATATAAGATAAGAGACAATGTCAGATCTAACATTTCAAATTATTCACATATTTTGTGCAATATTTTGGCCGCTCCTTGTTATTGTAATGTCGACATGTGCATTAAATCATCTTTGTTACACTATAATTTTGAATTTTGTCATCCGTTGGTTCTAAACAAGAATCGAAAATAATCCTATTTGTTGTTATTATAATCAATCAAATTGGATTTGGATTGGTTTGAATCATAGCGATCGAGTCCGTTCCTCTATCCTATGTAGCCATGGTCCGTGTGCCCCCGCCCCCTTTTTATCTACACCTAATGTAGCTACAATATACCTGGATGTCAAGCAAAATGAGGCAAGTAGTTCATTATAACAGATGGGGGTTCAATGTACACGGTACATGCATTAAAGGGGAAGTCCACCCTGATATTAAGTTGGGTTTTAATATAATCAGAAAAATGAGAGAAACGGGTCAGTGTAAGTTTGAGCAATATCAGATCGAGTGAAAATAAGAAAGTTATGAATTTTGGAAGGTGCGATCAATCAAACACAAATTGGAAGAACTCTGTGACGCATCCTGCGAGCGCCCTTTACATTTGCCCTATACAACAACAACAACAATCGAAAATAGTATTTTGCCTTAAGAATATTTTCAATCATACATTCCCCTACATATAATAATGGCAAGTATGTTTTTTAATAATGTATGTATAACCCATCTATGATGCAAATCTATTTCGTCATCAATAAAACATTCGGGTCATGGTTCAGTGAGGTAAGCGTTTAGTGTTGACAGAATGGACTCTTGGATTATTGATGCATAGCATTTATCTTACAAATGTTTTGCAGTGGATCAAGGATTTTCTTGCAATAGGGTATAGGGGTAAACAAGTCCTAGACTCCTTGAATAGCTCACCCCCTTACACCTCTAAAAGAGAGATGAACTTTCTCTTGCGGAGGGGGGGGGGTGCAAAAGGTCGTCACAGTTTTTTCAAACACCCCATATCCCCTCCCCTAAGAAGAATCCTACTTCTAATCAATTAATGCTAACAGCTATCATTTCGAGCACTACTTGGGAAATATCCGTATTCGAGTCGTGGGTGAAGGAAATAACTTGTATAAAAATAGTCCGTATTTTGAAAACGTTTGTAAAACCACATGTATGCATGCTTATTTAAAACAAACATCTTTGTTAAAACAACATGATTGAATAGGAATTATTTATGGCTTACTATTAACGAATACATGTTTGATCTGACTATATAAGCGGACTATATTATAAATAAAGAAAGCTAATCGTTATATCGAACCATTGTTTTTCTAATGCTTTGCGTGGAACTGTCATTTTGTAGATACATATATTATTCAATTTTTCTTTTTACCTGTAAATAAGGAAGATGATAAAAGTTGTGATTTCATTATTATAGGAAAGGGATAAACAACTTTGTGGTATATTGATCAATGCTTTTATGTTGAAAATTATGTTTTAGCTCTATTATTGCAAAATTATTTTAATATCATTTTATTTGCTTTCTCTTTGTTGAACTACATGTATGTAATTACACGTATGCCTAAAATTATCTTATAATTGCGCCAGGAGTATCAATTCTGACAGATATGTCGCATTAAATGTTCCCTATCAAAAACCATTAGCAGTAGTATTGTTATAAATGTCACTGCTAGTTCACGATTCCTGCTTATTCAGAGCTGCATATCCTAACGATTACAAGGATCTCATTTAAATCTCAGTGTAATCAAAGCACGGATAACAACCCTCGTTTACTGAAGGTAAATCAGGCGATTAACCCTCTTCATAAACTCGATATCCTTCCGCTTCCCTTTAACTTAATTAGACGGGAATAATTGAGTAATTAAGGAGTTACGCACGGTTGTTTCATCAAGACCTTCCGTTTTTTTTTTCTTGTGTAGTTTTCCCTTCGAGTGACCCATAGGACAGACAGGTGATGGGTTGAACAGATCACGTTTTAATTGATCATCTTCCTCTTGTTCTGTAACGAGGCGACCCGGTCTGTAGCTTCTAGATACCTCAATATAATGATGTGTTCTTCTATCTTCATTCAAAAAAAAAAAAAAACCCGACACAACATCAACAAACCGTTTCACTGATCGATGTTGCGTATTCTTGGGGGATGTCGTTTCCTTTCGACCAAAACGAGGATGAAATGGTATTAACATCTTGTAAATTAACAACATCAATCTTTAATTCTCTTGACAATACATCTATTCAATGTCACTTCATGACGATCATGTGATGAATCAAATTTGTTATTGTCTTAGGAATTTGACACGCACTGCTAATAGGCCTCCTTTGAAGAAATGTAGTTTAATATTTTGTTATTATTTCATAGCCTTGTATACAGGAATAATTATATCTCCATTATTTTCTTTAATATTTAATATCTTACCTTTCTTGCATCCTTTTGTTATTAATCATTGCTACATCGGAATATGTAATATTATTTGATTTTTTTTGCATAATCTATAATCCAATAACTTTAAAATTTTTACCGAATTCTGTACTTGTACATTATATAATGAGATTGTTACCTTTATATATTTTACATCTGTTTGTCAATGTAATTTACTTAAAGGAAAATTTAACCTTAATAGATATAAAAGAAGGGGGATGACCCAGAGGAGAAGCAGATCTGTGAATGTTTGAATGAAATCAGTCAAAAATTTGAAAGTTAAGGTTTGTTAAAACCTGTAATCACTACAGGTATGGACACTTCAACTTGTCTTAATTATTAATCGGTAATGTCACTGTGGCGAAGAGCAGGACAACTTTCCCATTTCCCAAATTATTAAAATTATCACGGCATATCAACGGTTATAATCTCTGATTCAAAACAATTATTATTCATTCTGAACTGTAATCTTCTTCGAAGGCAAAATCAACTGATATTGGTAATATTTGTTTGTTTAATGATGATTGATTTACCTGACTGCTAAGAAAGCATGTGTTTTGCTTGTAAGTAAACAACCAGGGGATCGACAGCTTTAAGTCCTTTCCGAGGGACTTGGTAATGGTGATTACTGGCTTAACAAAGAGCATTGGGGGTTTGACTTGGTTTCGAACCCTGGGCCTCCCGGTTACGAGACCACTGTTCTACCAAGTAACTTCTTGGTTCTACCACCGAGCCTTCAGACCTCTTCGTTTATAATAAATAAAATACAAAAGAAACGAATCTATCCTTTAAATCCCACAACAAATCTTCATTTTCTTCGGGCTTACTCATCAGATTTTTTTTTTCGAGGAGTGACTAAAAATGCATATTTCTTGTTGCTGAAAGGTTGAAGGTCACTCTCCCAGTATCCTGGCACGGTTCTTATTTCGTCACTCCAGGATCACTGTAATGGGTTTAACAGCACCGATATGAAAGCTTTACTAATCACATTTACTTTCATATTCCTCTTCGTGGCGACGATGATTTTGACTGTGGCACCCAATCATCGCTGGACAAAAAGGTTACATGGGTTTATACTTTATATACCATCATATTGTTGATTTAGTTTTGTTGGTTTACCACATTTTTCGTTTTCGTTAAAGTTTGCACACTTGAACAAAAACATTCATACTCTAAAAGTTGGTTCAAGTTCAATGAATATGAACAGCTATGAAAATCATCTTTGTTACCCTTATTTCTTATCATTCGACCTAAACAAAAATGCATTTTATCAGTCGCATCAGAATAATCATTAAGTGTTAAGTTATTATAAATGGGAAGCCAACCCGATATCCAACGTTGTCAATTTGTGTTTGATTGATCGCACCATCTAAAATTCTTAACTTTCTTGTTTTGTTATTGGTTTTTGCTCAACCTTTCACTTACCTGTTTCTATCATTTTCTGCTTCTATTAAGATCAACTTAATATCTGGGTTCACTTCTCCCTTTTATTTATCTTGCTGTTTCAATACCTGCGTTACTAGTGATATGTTAGCTATACCGTATATTTGTCCGAAGTCATGCAAAGTCCGTTTAACTGAGAAAGTATACAAAATTAGTTTTCTTTTTGTATATATATTCGAATCTCCTTAGTACAAAGCACTCGTCAGCATTACAAAAATCATGCAGGACGATGACAAATCGTCAAATAATTTTAGCGGTATAACGATTCGATTTGTATAAACCCTTCACTTTAACAATAACAAAAACATCGAATTTGTTGTATATTCTTTCTTTTTTTGTTGACATTCACCACCGCCCCTCCCCCTTTCTACCCAGCCCGAATCGCTACTGCTTGTAATCTAAATTATGTATACGTATAACGTTATGGGTGTGGTATACAGCATTTTATTCCAATCCAGGCCAAGAAGATGATGACCTAGATCAAACCTATAAACCAATCGTTTTAAGGTCACTGTGGTGTCACAATCGAACCCCTTGAAACGAGTTTGATACGAGAAAAAATAAAGAAAACTGCCGAAACTTTCTTCGACCAGAAGTATTGCCTTAAAGCGCATTAGCAAAGTCGGGTTAGCATCCGATATAAAAGGAAATCTGATTAAGATGTGTATAACTGTGTTGTGGTCTTTATGATGTCTACTATAAAACTAGATATTCATCAAGATATCCAGAGTTGACATCAAAAGCGACCAAAAAGTGGAGCATTTTGGGTGAAATTTGTGCTGACAGGTGTACAATTTGGGCCAAATTTATTGAGTTAGTAGTGCAAGGAAGAGGGAATCATGTATATTGATGAACCCATGACACTGAAGAGAAGTATGATGAGCATGATGTTGATGATAAATGTGATGACGGTGATGATGATGATGATGAGGAGGAGGAGGAGGAGGTCGAGGGCGATGGTGATGACGATGACTGTGAGGTTGTTGATAATGATGATGATGATGATGATGATTAAGATGATGATGATGATGATGATGATGATGATGATTAAGATGATGATGATAATGATGATGGTAAATGATAAGGGGGAGGAGGATGGGGAGTAGGGGAGTAGGGGAGGAGGAATAAGAGGAGGAGGAGGAGAAGAAAGAGGAAAATGATGATGGGAAGGTTTGAAGTAATATTAGGATACAGGGTAAAGGTCGTTCAATGATTGATTTAAAAACCAAGTCATTACGTGAATCATGAAAAATTGAGTGGCTTGTCTATCAATCCAGAAGATGTTTCAAATGAAAATAGTAGCCCATGAACTAAATTACATTCAGTTTGCGACGGAATGAAAACAAATCATGATATAATTTAACATATTGAAGGACTTGATCTCCTAAAGTAAACCTGCTCTTAATTTGAATGAATTTAATGACTAAACCTACATTCGAATCGATTTTGAAGCCGTTTGTAAGACAAAAATTTATACTGATTTATAATGTCATCACAATTGCAGTGAGCGTTACATACGATGATTGTAATTTGTACTATGATTATAATTTGTTTTAAGAGAAAAAGAATAAAAACTAACCAATAAAAAAAAATAACGTTATCGAAGCAAAGGATACAAATCAAATTCTTTATCTTATCACATCAGGGAAAATCTGTATAATGCTTTGAACGAAGCTATTAGGAAAGTCTTTGCATTTGAATGAGATCCAAGATAAATTATTCAGACACTCCAAGACAAACAGATATCAAATTATATTTTGTTTTAAAGATATTTTTTAAAGTTTATTCCGACTAAACTTCCTACTTGTGATTTTCATTTTCATTTTCATCATTATTTTAATAACTTTAGAGCCTTTCGGATCACAACCACACCCTCCTCTTTTCCGTTTGCTGTGCACACAAAGGTAGATACAAATCTATTAATACATTATTGATGACTTTTTCGCCCCCACTCAAATAATGTATTGATGCTCCTGTTAAAATTACTTACATGGTTTCAGAGCCATGTTGATGTAGGGTGAGGGCTTGCCCGAAACGGCTGTCAGCGTGGTCATCGGTGAATATGAGAGGCGATGTCGTATCGATGTTGTAACATCCAGCGAGACCGAACAGCAAGAAAGGTGTTACCGCCACGAGGACACCGGTCCAGAACTGACCAGGATTCATGGTGATCCACACGAATTGTTTCGATTGAAAACGACTAAAAATTTGTTTTACCCAGCTATAAGTTTCTCGATAATTCGATTTACAGATGATCAAGTTAAGCTGAAGAATATTTCGTCCATACCAATTCGTGTCTTTATGCTCATACTCTGCTGCTACTCTCCCGTATCATTCTAACAGAATCCATCAATAACAGTTGATTTAATCCAGTTATTTCATTCCATTAGAAAACAAGAAGTGTCTTTTGCTTTATAATCTAACAAAAGCAAACAAATATTAAGAATGATGTTTCGCGACAGAGTCAAGTTTAAGAATATAAGTCTGACTCAAAACGCGAATCCAAGTACATAAAAAACAGGTGCTCAGTCTAACATGTCACAACAGAAAGAGAAGCTAATGACTACTCCCAATCCGTGCTGCGGATCCCCTCAAAGTTGGGTATAAAATTGATGATAACTAGGAGGAAAAGAGAAAACTTGTGCTGAATTTAAAGACAATAATGATTATATAGACATATCGCAACGACAATGGGCAGTTTTCCTAGGCCAGAAACTCCAAGGGGTTTCTTATTCCCAAACGCAGAAATTAATCAGCCCGTCATGCAGTCAAACAATGTACTTCTCCTATATAGAGACCAATCTTCAGTTGAGGATGTTCTCAGCTATTGGTGTGAAACTGGATGTCAACAAGACAATGCGTGTCAGACAGACGTCACTCCATCAGAAATGGTTTCAATAGATCGGACATCGGGAAGACCCACAACTCACAAGGTTCTGGCTAAAAATAATATCCCGAATACTCCTTAGAGGGGGGTATTGCTCAGATTACATCGGTGACCTAGGTGAAAGGGATATAGAGAATGGGAGAGATAGTCCTAAACATAGATGCTGTCCGGTGGCTTCCTGTACCGGGGATCGTTCACACTGCTCGGATGCAAGCGACCGTCTGGACGGAAGGAGGTCTCCGTCTGGTCTCCGTCTGGTGTATCAACTCTATTGCTTTATATACATAATGTGGATGTTACGCGATCATTGGTGATGTGAGACGTGGTCATGAATCAATCAGACTAAATTAAGTGGCGCGAAGAGTTACGAAAAGTGTGTCATTAAAGTCGGAACATCTTGTCTTTAAGCACGTAAATAAACGCAGCTAGACAACTCATTTTCTTCCTTCTCAGTGATGATATTATCAATATCGAACACGGAAGGAAGACACCAATAGGAAGATAAACACTGCCGTTAGGTCCTTGGATTTCATGCAAAATATGGATTCCAGATTGATACAAACCATCTGGTGACAAAATAATTAGCGGCGTATATTTGAGAGCGTGGTTTCGGCCAGCCGGTTAAACAAGCAGGGATCGGGTTTAAGAGTGTCGATTGAGTTGATATTAGATTGGAATTACATTCCATCCATACTATTAGCATGATCAGTATATTTAATGTATTCCAGGTCACAAGGAATAACGGGAAGTTTCTCTGAACTTGAACTCTTGAGAAAAAGTTCTTTGCCCCGTGGGTAACACTAATTGGTGCTCTATCTAAAGGGTCACTTTGCTGCCCCGCACACTTATGGACAGACATAATTGTATGTAACATAGGGGAATGCACTTTAATGCTGGTCAAGCGATGAAGAAACGGAAATGACAGAGCCGCATGAGAAAGAGAGAGAGAGAGAGAGAGAGAAAAAAAAGAGAAGAGTGACAGAGCCAGAGAGAGGGAACGAGAGAGAAAGTATGTGTGAAAGAGAGAGAGAGAGAGAGAGAGAGAGAGAAAGAGGGAATACTCATCTGCGCATGATCATGATGACCATGGTGACGCACATATTTCATACAGAACACACACCCAGATTTAATAATAAAATTGTTGAATTGTTTAAGCGCTAGATTTAGAGCGCTGCAATTTTCTGTCCATTTAGTATTAATCTTTTCCAGCTTAGACCACAAAATTTCTTGGGTCACGAGGTTTTCACTTATGATTTCACTTAATTAAAATGCATATCATCACGATCATATGTAGATACTTGGTCATATAGCAAAGGAGACGGTCAGTTTCAGTGAATGATTATATCATCGTAACTTCCCGGGATTTTCTCTCTAGTTAAAAAATACAAAATTGCGTTGAATCTCACCATCACTATTTCATTGTCATTGACTTATTTTGTTGTTCTTGCTTAATCGTAATTATCCCCATCACCATCGTCGTCGTCACAAACTTTATCATAATACCATCGTCATCAAAATCATCGTCGTATTCTTGACCTTCGATAGCATAAGCTACAGTATCATCATTAACGTCGTCACCACCACCATCATCTTCATCCTCATCTTCATCATCAAGTTAACTTTCTGTGGCCGAAAAAAAAAAAAATCAGTATCGCTACCAGAATTGGCAAAACATAACTAGTGTACGTCAAAATAAACCTGTTACTAACAATCACATTTTTAAATCTGTAAAGACCATTAATATCCTCATCATCATCGTTGTCATCGTCACCTTCATCGTGTCAAGATGCGGATAGATGCTGACATTTTCGTTGGCTTCCTCTCGCTGTTCAGCGTCTTGGCCATCCTTCTCAACGGAGTGACGTTGATCGCTATAATAGGATGTCGAAGTCTTCGAAAGACGCAGAACATCTTCACGTTCAATGTCGCCCTGGGTGACTTTGTAGCATCAATCGTTGTAGCCGTCCAACGATGGCTTGACCACTGGGCAGACGTGAATGTAAGTTTGATATGATTTTCTGTTTTTACTCATTAAATAATAATAATAATAATGGTGTCGTTGTCAAGGGCAGCGGTTTTCACCTTTTTTGTTGCTGTCACGGCACCCTTTTGAAAAATAAAAAAGTCTCGCGTCACCATAATCCCAAATTTATTTACAGAACATTAATTTTGCATCACTCTGGCACTCGTCCTGCGCCATATACAAATGAGCCCATTTGTTTCCGAAAATAATGACCCTTTTGATATGATAAACAAATTACTCTATAATCTATACATTACATAAAATATCGAATTAAGTGTGCAGTCTTCTCGTTGCCGCTACCGAATACATGAACATAAAATCGTTATCTGCGGTCGATTTGATGCGGCAAAATGAGGAGATTAGGGCATCTCATTGCCCAGAATTACCCTTATTAAATGTTGCGAGTAAGTGAAGGGAACGAGCGATGTAAAAATTGTAATTTTGATATAACAGATATTTTACATATTCGGGAACCTCGTTGTAAAATAAAAGGCTATTCGGGCACCTCGTTGCTCAAATTTGGAGGTGCTCGGTGACTTCGCTTTCAGAAATCATCATGTTTCTATCGGTTGCGAGTTAGCGAAACCAGCGAGGAAAACAAATGTTTATATTATCTTTGAATTTTTATTTCCGCGGTTTTTGAGGTTTTCGATAAATCGAAATTATTAGAAAAAAATGACAATTTTAAAAAAAAGTATTACCAAGATTCACTTGTGGCACCCCTAAAGTTGTCTTGCGGCACAACGCAGGTCTAGTGAATAAGCCAAGTCTCCGGTCTATGAAGTATACATGACACGAGGTTTAAATCCCTGTCACGGCACTTGTGTCCTTTGGCAAGACAGTATTCTGTATTCGTCATTCATTCAATCAAGAAGAAGAAGGAGAAGAAGAAGTATAGGAAGGAGAAGAAGAAGAAGAAGAAGAAGAAGAAGAAGAAAAAGAAGAAGAAGGAGAAGAAGATGAAGAAAAGAAAAATAAGGAGGAGGAGGAGGAGAACAGGGGCGGCCGAGCAACTTCCAAAGTGGGGGGGCACCAACAAAAAAGGGCACTTTCTGGGAAAAAGGGCACCTACAGTGGGAAATCTCAAAGCGAAAATATACCATTTTTTAGACATTGGTATATACCCCTACATTGTAATTACATTATCAGGGATGATTTCAATATTTGTTTCTCTTCATACATCATACAATATATGGCTTAAACATCATACTTTACAGTTGGGTGTGATGTCTGAATATGCATTTACGAGCGAGCGAAGCGAGCGAGAACATTTTTAAAGATCTGTGAGGTCGCAGTGCGAAAAATTACACTATATAAAGAGGGGAAAAGTCAATCATGATGGGGTTATAAGCACATTCNGGAGGAGAAGAAGAAGACGAAGAAGAAGATGAAGAAGAGGAAAAAAGGAGAAGAAGAGGAAGAAGAAGGAGGGGAAGAAGAACGACAAACTTATTTTGGTCAATACGGTTAGATTATTTGTTCTGAAATGCTTCAATTATGTGCTACTTCATTCCTAGGCAAGTAGGTTGATGGATACAGACAGGGAAAAAATCTTGCCCCTCAAAATAATTATTCAAATCTCTGTTGTTTATATAATTCTTACGGGAGGCAAAGCTACTGCAAGCCACTGGACACATTTGATCAAGCTGCCCCACAACCTCTCACCCCCTCCCCCTTATACACTACGAAGTCAGGCTACGTGAGAGGCCAATCATCTTAGAAGGAGACATAAAACATCCTATAATAACAATTTTTCATTAATGTAACTTTATCAGATTCTATATAAATTATAATATTTTTATTTATTAATTGCAACAAAAACTAGAAGTCGGATTTCCAACAGATAGATAGCAACGGTAGAAATGATGTACACGAAGTAAAAGAAACTGTCGAGTCTAACCCTTGGATAATAATGTGCTAAAATCAAAGTAAGCTCATGAGCAGGCCTACGATATTTCATCATGATTGTATATAACATCCTAATGATTAAGTTTTTTTTTGTGCGTCTATAAAATGAGCAATTTATAATGAAATTGATATGATGGATTTATATTAAAAAACACAGATCACAAACATTACATAGATTCAGAATCGAGTTCTAAGGGATGGTGTCATGTATCGTCTCTTGAGAGACAGAAGGGAGTTAACTATACATTCATTATGACTATCAAATCAAACATGTTCTTTTATGCTATTTTTCGTAAAGCTCTCGATCTTGACTCGTACTCTTGGAGCTGCTATGATGATAAGCATCTTAAGCACACTCGCTGTGGCCATTCACCGCTTCATCATCATCCGCCTCGATCCTTTTCAAAACCGTCGTCTCGTCACGGCTACTCGCTGCGTCATCGCCTGCGTGTTCATCTGGGCCGCCGTCTTCGCCGTCTACCTGGGCACCTATCTCCTCACCGACCGTCTCTTCTTCTTCTTCGTCTCCCCCATCATGCTCCTGTGCGCCATCGGGATCTGCGCCATCGTCTACGCCGCCGTGTACCTCACGATCTCAGCATCGATGCACGGCATCGGGTTGACATCGGACGCGTACATCCTTCGAGTCAAGAAGAACCAGAAGGTCCTGTGCACCTTCCTTTTGGTGGTGTTCTCCAACTTGGCCTGCTGGGTCCTCATGTGCTTCGTCATGTTTTGCCTCTTCATCAGGCCGTCGTTCATCCTCCAATTCTATCCCCAGTATGGCCGGTATTACACCGCTGTCTGGTTCCTAAACCTCTACTACGTTGCCTGGTGGCTCGTCAACGTCAACGCCATCATCAACCCGATCATCTACTGGACGAGGCTCAGCGACTTCAGACGACTGATTTGCAGCTGCTGCGGTCGAGGTAACGACAAAGAATCGTCGCCAGTGACGGAGGATAGCAAGATCGAAAGCGACTACGACAAAGGCAAGAATGATCAGAGCATGGGTGTCATGAAGGGTGTGCTTAATCAGCAAGAGAATGGATGTATCTAAAGCCTATCTGCACTAGTTTGGCCAGGAGGAATTATGCCCACATGATTGTGTTGTCAGTGACAGGAGGTTATCTCATCAAATAAGCTCTCAATTAACATAAGAAAAACGTTATCATGGGGGACCAACGGGTACCGCTTAGGCATTGTTTGCTATATATAGAGGGCCCAAGTAGCGCAGTATAGTGCAGTCCCGCTTTAAAATAGTAAATGTCATGGATGGATAGCGGATCTAGAAGGGAGCTTCAATATTCCCCCCCCCCTCAAAANAAAAAAAAAAAAAAAAAAATCACCCTCCCCCATCTTGATGATATAAATTAAAGAATCTGTATATAATCCTGCCTATAAAGACCTCTTGTCTTGCCTCTCTTGAGCGGTCTTAATTATATAATAAAAATAACATAGTTCCATAAAATAGCCATTATTGTGTACATTATTTACAAAAGTTAGATTGTGACACGTTGGGTTGGCTTACATTTGCAAGATGCCCTTGCAAATTCATCATTCAAAATAAAAAAAATAATTCAAGAGATGACAAACGATGATTATTTGAGGAGTCGTTGTGAACAGTTTGAAACATTTACGTTCTTATTGAAATATTTTGTATTTGTCACATAGCTTGCTCTCAGTGTCCATGTGTATTGCATCACAATTCGCTGACACTGGATTTGGTTGAATTACCAATGTACATAATGTGTGCGCGCAAAAGTCTCTGAAGCAGCAAACCCATGGTCCCACCAGAAAATATTCCAACTTCCCTATTCCTCGAGGGTGAAGACATTTGATATATAATATGAGAATTACATAAGGTGGTAGGCTAGGGCACAATGCACTACACAAGACTTGTCTTTGAATAGTGAAGTCCACCCTTGATAACTGACAGCACCTATTATTGGTTAAACACCAGAATAGTGTCAAATTCCCCGTAAAAACCCACTAGAATGCGTCTTAAATGCAAAAAGTATAGTTTGAATGACTAGCGTCGCTGTATAAGACTGGGAATATTAACATCGATATGGATCAGTCATAAATTGTATTTATATTGTCGAAGCGCAATTTTAGTGATGGAATTTGATTTTCTTTTCGTCTGTTTTAGTATTTTTATTAATTTGTTTTCCTCATTTACAAATTTTTAAATCAGATAACACAATATGTCTTGTACATGTAATTTTAAAGAAGTTACAATGCTACTGTACTATAGTACTATAAATTATGAGCAACACTGCCATGTTAGTGTTATCGTTTTCTTTCGTGCAGTAATAAAAGAAAATCGTATATTCAGAAAAGTTTCATTGTTACACTAAGTCTGCGGCATTTTTCGAATCATCGTATCATCGCGTCCGATCCGGTGGGGTGGTCGCGTTACACGACCTGCATCGTGAAACGAAAACGGAAGATCCTGCGACCTTTCGTAGAATTGCCATAACATTTTCACATAGTGTCAGGTAAATTAGACCTGAAATTTTGTAGATGAGGAGGGTTCATGTCACAAACATTACCCCGACATTTCGTGAATACAGGGGCATGTTTTCACAAAAGGTCAGGTGACACGTATGACCACCCGACCTGACGCGATGATCCGATGATTTGAAGTAAGCCAAGCCCGCTATGATTCATGAACACCAAGCATGAATGCATTTAATATTTGGACAAAATATGTCATGAAGTTCATAATCATGATCAAATCTTTGCATCCGTTCCTAATAAACTCTTCTGTATTATTGTTTTGACTTTGTTGTGTTACTGCGTTTGTAAAGGGAGAATTTAAAAAGTTCTATTGTGTACATAACTATCTATATCATGTTAAAAGTCAGATGAGTTTCATGGACGAAGCAGTTTCTGTAAAAGAATTTTTAGTTTTCTGAAGAAAGCGTTTTGTAAACTAAATTCTCGTATTATGTATTTTCGTATTTGCTATTTTCATAGTTTGCATTTCGACAATGTAAAAAGGAACATGATATAAAATTTGAGTTGTTACTTGATACTATAAAACCTTATTAGAGCGTTACTTTAGACTGAATATCTTTCATGTTAATTGTGTTTGATTATTGATGATCAATACAAGTTTGAAATCAGATAATGTCATTGCAAAAAGAGTGATCACGGCTAATCAGTTAACATTCGATATCAAACGTACGTATACGATGTCATCATCTTTCACGAAGTCTGAGTATAAATGTTAAATATGAAAATGAATTTGTGTTGTTGGCGAAAGTTGTATACATAGTGGAAGACTCAATATATGAACTCTTCACCCTTCGTATTTCACTCAGAATGGTAAAATCAACGATTTCGGTTGAGTATTCTCTCCGTTTCGATTTATTCTGTTTGTTATTGCCATATTCCAATCTGTCACCAGCGTGAAAAATTTAATTATCGTTAAAGCTTTGAATGTTATTGAAATAGAAGATATGGCACGTACGACAGTACTTTGATAGTTGTTTGTATAAAGAGTATAATAATGTTTAATGTTTGCGTCGATATCTTGCATTTCAGGTTAGGATTTGTGATAAGATAAGGTGTGATTACTTCATGTGCGCTAAAATCAGAAAAAGAGATGAAAAGATGACGAGATCAAGAAAAGAGTTACAGGCATTTAATCATTTTATGGTGAAATTATGCTCTTAATTATGGTATCTTTTTAACATTTGGTGATAGGCTCGGTATAAATTATTTACCATTATATGAAATGTTTCATTGATTGCATGACAAGCAGCAGAAGCACACGAACATTCTTTATTTCAATTAAAACGGATAGATTTGCTTTAATACAATTTCATATGCTGTATTTATTCAAACACCCAAGACGACTCACTGAGGAATGCACGTGTCTAGTTTTTTAATATAATTTCAAATATCGTTTACTAGCCACTCCTGTAAATTTATGATAAAGAAAAGGAGAATTCTCATTAAGGTATGTATTTCCCTTAAATCAATTGAGTTAAAAGAAGGGCTTCTCGTGTACTTTGAATCTCTGGTGAAACATTTAATTAAATATCGTATTTTTATTCACCTTTTAAATTTATATATTTATGCGCCCAACTTTAAAGGTAAAGACCAGTTATGGTCATGCGATTGCATTGTGAAAGAAACGTTGTGGAATCGATCAGAAAAGGTTGATCATCTAGCATTTGCAAGGTTCTGGAATCATCAAAATGATAAGAAATTTGGCCCATTCTTCGTAAAGTTACAAGCACTATACACAGAAAGATGTATATGGGACTACCCT
>BEXV01003362.1:13367-23917 GCA_003118195.1 Hemicentrotus pulcherrimus | reverse complement strand
AGAGAGAAAGAATGAATCAGGAGAAGGGAGAGAGAGATAGAGAGTGAGAGATAGAGGGAGAAGTAAAAAAAAACACAAGTAGTTGGCCGATATTAAAGAAAAAAAACAAAGAATTAAAAAATGCCTAGGAGTCAAAAGCATGATGTCGATATACAAAATCTTTTAATACCCCTGCCATTTTCAGCTATTCATAATTTCGTATTGAGATCAAAATTTCAACTCTGAAACATTATACATATATTTTACCAATAAAGTTGCACAAGTTTTCATGATAAAAAAGATATACTATACTTTATATAAATGAAAGACTTTATTAGCTTTTCGATCTGTATGAAAGTGTTTCAAAGTTCAAAGAGCGGAAGTTGAATCCCCCTTTCTCGTTGGACAGAAAAGGTGCATTTCAGCAAACGAGAGAAAATTAGAGACCCAGTTCTAACAATTTTAAAGAATTCTTTTCGAATTGTTCCATTGAAAAAGGTCCATTAATTCTGTATTGCTAAGCCCTACTGTGATCATTCATAGATGTAGGCCAGCTTTCCGTTAAAAACACGACACAATGTTCATGAGTTATCGCACCTTTAGTAAACCACATCTTGAAGCGAATGTATGGCGTTATGATTTTATTTTCGCGCGGAAAATTGAATAAAGTGACCTTGGTATTGGTGCATTGAAATCATATCCGTTATAATTTTACGGAATCAATACTTCGTGGTCGTACCAAGGCAGGAATACTCGAACTATTCAGCCAAGCAGCCTTCAGTTCACACAAATATCGTAATCAATTGCCGAGATATTTGACGCTGCAGCGTGATTGAATACTGGAGGATCAGTCAAGGCTGGCGTGGATGATATTTTGAAAAAGAGGTTATAAAACATTAGTTTCATTGTGCACGATGCGCTTTATCTTTAATATATCACGTGCCAGATCAAACTGCAAAAGCGACCTCCAGTATATGCAGGGTAATAAAGTATTATTGAAAATGTAGCACTTTCTGTCTTTTCCGGAGAAAAAGAAAAGCAAGAGCAAGAAGAAAGAAATAAAAGAAGAAACTGGCATAGTAGGATAAGAAGTAGAAATATGAGTAGAACAGCAGGTTGAATTAGAAGTAGATTGTAAAGGTCTGGTGAGATCGCTGTTTATATTTTCATCATATACGATTTAAAAAAAAAAAGAATAAAGAAGTAAAACAGCAGTAGGAGTAGGACACAGTTGTGTTATCATATAATATAAAGGGTAAATCAGTCAAAGGAGAGTCTAAACAGAATATATAAAAGTCTCAGAATCATTCATGAATAGAGATACTGCAATTTTAATATTTTATTGCAATTCAGCATCAAGAAAACTGTGCCACAATTCAGTTATCTTTTAAATCTATCTGCATCTATACTACATAAGTGTTCACAGTTCATGAACTCTACTAATTCTATTGCAACAAACAAATGTGATAAATGTTAAACAAAACTAAAAAAACTAAGGTGACAAAATGCTTAAAACTTAGAATGGAAAATATTTCAGTTAAGTGGATGTTTCAGATCAAACTTATAACTACTACTATAATGTTTATAACAAAAAACGTTTACCCTGTCAATAAAGAAAAGAAATATTACAATTACACTTACATAAATTGCCCAAGCAATGATTGGATACAGCAAATCAACTTTCTTGCTTAAACCAGACTGTTTAAATATTACAAGAAATGCTAAGGTATTACATTGATTAATTGATTTCCTTTACTCAAGGTATGAACACTAAAGATGAAACTCATGAAATTAATGATAGCTGCAAAGTTATATTTTCCTATTCAACAACTATCATTGTGTATCAGTGGATAAGACAACAATCTGAAATACGATCACTTATTAAGGAATTATCAATAATTTTTTAATTCAACTTCACAGACATAAAGTGGTAAAGTTATAATCATCAACGAACTGCAATCAGGGAAATGTTTGAAAATGCAAAATCTTTATGTCAATATACTCGTCCGTATCATATGTTAAAGCCCATAAGTAAATGGGTACCTGGTAGGAACTTATTCCTTGAAATGCTAGAGCGCCGTATGGCAGCCATGCTAAAGCCAGGGTAATAATCGGGAGCGCCAGGGTCAAATCTGACTGATATGAGCGCTATACAAGAACCCACTATTATTATTATCATTATTATAAGACTTAACTACCCACATGACTATTAAAAGGTCATTGAAGGTCCATGTTATAGTAAAGTGCGATAAACCTTCATTTGACTAAAAACGTAGGCCTAAAGTAAAGATAACAAACTATAAAAAATAGTTTTCCCTTCCATGGATAAAAGTACTACCAGGATCGTAAAAACAAATATTAAAAAAGGCTATTTTTCCAGAACTGGTCACTTTGTACCTCAACTAGATAATTGTCTTAAATGACTTGACTATGATACTCCATGCTCAAATCAATTAAGAGACATAAACACTTTCAAAAATGTGGAGAAAAAAAGACAGATCCTTAAATTGATTTGGCAATTCAAACTTCGCAAAGTTTATAGTAAAGTGATGATAAATGAATGAAGATGAATACAGTTACAAGGTAAACTAATAATAATAATAACAATAATGATAATATTAACAATAATAATAATAAGAATTTATATAGAGAGAGCTTAATACGAAATACTGTAAGTGTTTTACAGATATTAATACACCGCTCATCTAATTCATTTGTGCACACCATATGCACCATCTCCACTCCCTTGGGAGTATTCCTACCATATGGTCACCCCGGGGACATATGGCAATTCCTATTACGGTAACAAAGGCTTTCATCATCCTACCCGTATAGTAGTATCAACTCCAAACATCTATGTTCCTTCCATATGGTCTCCGTGAGGACATATGGCAATATCCAATACAAAGGCTTTTGTCATCCTACCGGTAAAGTAGTATCAACTTCAAAGTCCAAACGTCTAATGTTCCTAGACACAAGTAGCTTTTAAATACACTACATTCATAAACATGTTTATGCATTACAGTGTAGAGGTAAACTTCACGAATAGGTGTACATGTATGAGATACCCTGTATGCAAATAATATATTGCAATATTTGCAAGACAAAATCGAACAATATGGAGCACACAAAACCATTAATAAAACTTTAAAAACATAAGTCATCAAAAAAAACAGTACTTCATTCTGTGAGCAAGCTGGGCTTTCATTAATTTAAATAACAAGTGTATTGTCAGCCGCAAAATAATAAAGGTATTGCAAGTTACCTTGTAGAATAGTCATTAACTACTGGTTAACTGATAACTAATTAACAGAATAAAGTAAGAAATACAGATACTGTATTGGAAAAATGTGGCTCAATCTTCATGCACTGAACATAACAGTATACAAGGAAAGAAAAAAATTATTTCATTAGAGAGATGAATTTTAAAACATGGTTATTCTCATGGGGATTTAATTTAGATTGAAAACAGGCATTATCTATTATCTATATCATAGTAGAATTTTGTATGAACTAGGCAACAAACAAGTTTGAAATCATATTTTGTTGACTCCCTGTAACAATAATGAAATATATTTTAAGGCCTATTCTCACTCTTATTTTAGCAAGTTTACTTTGGGTAAAATAACAGACTAAACAATATTTTGACAACACCCCCCCCCCCTTCCAACAAAAATAAATAAATCATAAGCTGAGAAGCGACAAAGAATATAAAAAAGGAATCTAAACACACACTTGAATCGTCTATGACGTAGAATGGATGGAAATAGAGAAGGGCCCCCTCTGTGGAGGGATACCTTACAGGCTATCTCATACCCTTCTCCAGCATACAAGTTGGATAACATATACGAATAGCATAGAGAAATAGTAATGCATTCTACAATTTATACTTCAAGATCATGAATATCATATTCACAACAGATTTTTTTTTATCTGCACACATCAACAAAAAAACAACAACGTAATAACAAGTTTGAATTCGAAGTGAATTATTCAAATCTACCTTTATAAATGGTTACATAATTTCCTTTTTTTCTGCAAAAATATTTCATTTTATTCATTATTCATATAGTTATCGATTCAATTCAATTCAATTTTGCTTTTGTTTTTTTGAAACATGATTTTCCCCTTTACTTGTCTTGTATATTTGTGGAAGGTGTTTTAAGGTGTAGCAATTACCTGAACAAATACTAACCAAAAGGGATGATTTCTTTATAGCTAGATTGCATAAAATCATCCTCCAAACAACCTTACTTGGCATTCTATAGCTTGACAGTTAAAGAGATGGTTGAGTTCTGGGAAGAGGTAAAAAATAATTTGTGAGCATTATCATTGTTATTATGCAAGGGTGGAAGAACATCAGATTAAACATGTTCCTTGAAAAGCATGGCTCTTCAAATGCCTTCATATTCTAAATATGACATAAAATACGTAAAAATCGGGGGGGGGGGATTTTTTCGCCATGTGCTCGTGTAGTCCCATGTGCATCATTTTGTGTACAGTGCTTGTAACTTTGGCAAAATTTCTTATCATTTTGATGATTCCAGAACCTTGCAATACACACGAACACTTTTATACTAGATGATCAACCTTTTCTGATAGATTCCACACCATTTCTTTCACAATGCAATCACATGACCAGAACTCAACTTTATCTTTAAGTTGGTATGAAGAAAATGAAGGATAACATTAAACTGGTTTTACTGTTTACTGAGAGTGTACAGTATTTAAACTGCTACAGCAGCTACACCCCTTGCAGAAGGAATGTTTGAATACAGTAAAGCAACATGGAACCCCTTAAATCAAGATCAAAACATCTTTTGGTGATTGGTACACTTTAAAAACAAGCATAGCATGATCTTACTCTTTCCTATCCTGAGGGTGGTTTCACAAAGATCATAGGGTGAACTTATCTCTAAGTTGGACTTAACAATGATGGAAAGCCGTTAGCATCTTTGCAAAAATTTTGTAAAACTTATTTGAAAAGGCATAGCATGTTAATACAAATCATTCATATTTTTCTATTATCAAGGAGATTTCATGTACTTGATGTGGACTTTATAAAAATTCCAAAAATTTTGAATATATTTTTGTTAAAGGCTACAAATGGCTCTCCATAATTTTGAAGTCCAACTTAAGATCTTTGTGAAACACCCCCAGGTGCATACCTGCCAACCTTTTACAGAAAAAATTTAGGAATTTCTCAAGGCAAAATTAGGAAAACAGTTTATTTTGTATACTTATCACATACAACATTTCACAAAAGAAAGGAATCTAGGGCTTGAAACAGTAGCTTGAAGACGAAAGAAAAATAGGAATCATTCCTCTAAATATTTGAAGGAATGGATGTCAGCTATGCTGGTGAAGTGGCCCCCTACTGGACCTCCACGTCCTGTTTCTCACTGACCTCTGAATCCTTATAATGTTTGAGAGTCCTGGCCGAAGGGTCGGTCGCCCCGGTCCATTTAGGCATCCATATATATGGTATCCAGTCAGACCGTCCAGGGTAGTATTTCTCAAAGACCTGTCGGTAGTAGTATGCTTCCTTGGATCGAGGAGGGTTGAAGGGGAAGCGTTTGGGAGAGTCCTCAAGCTGGTCATTGGTCACCTGAAAGAGAGAGAGGGGGAAAATAAAGGGTTTCAGTAACTGAAAAACTTAAAAAGAGCACTGTATCTTTATTGGGCATTATATCTTTACAGTTAAGTTAGCTCAACCATCCCTCCTTATTGAAAGATGTGTTGTGGTCTAGTAGATAAGTCACCAGACTGCAGATCGCAAGGTACGGGGTTCGAGTCCCGCCGCAGCACTTATGTCCTTTGTCAAGACGTTTATCTACATTTGCCACTCTCCACTATGGGTACTATGTGTTTAGGCGCATTATAAATGTTAGCTATTATTATTATTATAATCTTGGGAAGGGTTGGAGGGGAAGCATTTGGGAGAGTCTTCGAGCTGGTCGTTGGTCACCTCCAAGAAAGGAGAAAAACCATTATCTCAGATTCTAAACAAAATCTTGGATTTAGCTCATGCTGCATTCATAATTATATACCTTTAGGTCAGTCAGGAATCTCATGATGTTTACAAGCCGATCGCCTGTCTAATTATCAAGATAATTATGATTGGAATTAGAAATTTTTAAAACCTTTGGGAATTTATAACACTACAGTCTATTGGGGAAACTAGTATGGTAACTCGGTCACTCAAAGATTTTTTCTTTTTTGAGGCACTTTATGATCATTTTGAAGAGCAGTTTTTTTAGGGCTCATATTACGCCATATCGCAGATGCTGATAACAGGTATCTTGCACCTACCTTTGTTTCAATGTGCTCCTGTAGGACCTCGTACCAGGACTTCTCGACGGACGAGACACCGTCGCTGAAAGCTTCTTTGGGTCTCCATAAGATCTCTGATGGTAGAAGACCAGTTCCATCAAAGGCCTTGCGGAACAGGTATTTCTCAATGCCTTTGTTTGGACAACGCATTTCCTTCGGCAAGGACAGGAAGTACGAGGTGAAGTGGTGGTCGAGAAATGGACATCGGAGCTCAAGTCTGTTGGGAAACAGGAGATGTTTGAAATAAATAAAGTAGACTTTAAACAGAGGCAAAAGCATTTTTGCAATTTTCATCTATTGTTATACTCAAAAGCGGGTCGTTTAAAGCCCCACTGTACTACTTGTAGCTACTTGCTCACTCTATATAGAAAACAATGCCTAAGCGGTGTCTGATGGTCCCCCATGATTCTCTTTTTCATATTTTAATTGAGAGTTAAGATGAGATGACCACCTGTCAGTGACCACACTGGGTGGTCTTATCCCTCCTGGCCAAACTAGTACATACAGACTTAAGTGATAAAGACGCATCGCAGACAGGACCTAGTAAAGGACGTATTAGTGGAACTGAAGCACCAACAGGACGTCGGTAAGACCTATCTTAGTGTACGACGCTTCACATCGATTCTAAGTCCCAATCAACCAAGTACTGTTTAGTAAAACAGGCCCCTGGTCTCAAGTGGTCTAATCGCATTTTCAACTATGTACCCATGAACAAATCAGATGGTATCTCATCCGTAACCGACAGAGTTGCACTTCTGTACAGTTTAATGGCAAAGAGCTTCTTTATCACATAACACAATGTGGTTGCAATATTGGCCTACCATGCAATGCCATTGGTCAATACGGTACACAACAATGGTACACTTTAATGTTTTTTGTTGGAAAAGATCTGCTTACCCATGAGCAGCAGTAGTCCTGTCTGCTCGGAGTACATCATAGAGGTAGAGATCCTTGAGTAACCTCCTGCTCTCATCATCACCAGCCGATGCATCAGGTTGCTTGTGGAAATAGATGTATCCCTGAGCAAGTTCATCGGCACCCTCGCCGGAATAGACAACGATGGTGTCTGTCTCCTTCCTGATGTATCGAGCTACGAGGTACATGCCTGAAACAAGAGAATACATTATATCAATATGTACAGAGGAATAGACGACGATGGTGTCTGTCTCCTTCCTGATGTATCGAGCTACGAGGTACATGCCTGAAACGAGAGAATACATTATATCAATATGTACAGAGGAATAGACGACGATGGTGTCCGTCTCCATCCTGATGTATCGAGCTACGAGGTACATGCCTGAAACAAGAGAATACATTATATCAATATGTACAGAGGAATAGACGACGATGGTGTCTGTCTCCTTCCTGATGTATCGAGCTACGAGGTACATGCCTGAAACTAGAGAATACATTATATCAATATGTACAGAGGAATAGACGACGATGGTGTCTGTCTCCTTCCTGATGTATCGAGCTACGAGGTACATGCCTGAAACAAGAGAATACATTATATCAATATGTACAGCTGAATAGAATAACCTAGTATCAATTAAAATCATAACATATGTGTACCGGTATGTAATGGCTGCCGAAGGGCAAAATGTAAAAGTAATCTTTGTATGGAGAATATCGTAGAAAAGAGCCATACTAAAACTAATCAACTTGCACTCATCATAATAAAACGCAAGAATGAAACAGAAGGCCGAAATCGATCGAAATAAACGGAAACTAAAAGGAACAAGGCAAATATAACAAGCGCTGATTGGCTGTCTAAGGTAACAGTAAATTAGGCTTATTGCCAGCTGGTTATACCGGGATAATCGCTAAAATAATACGAGCATCCAAACAAACTCTGTCTGCTTAGAAGAGGATCGGTCAACTGAATGTGTGGTGCTTTGAGCATGAGCAGATGAGTTAAGTTTCTCCCTCGGCAGAGAACTTTGATCCAAGATGAACAGTATTGTTTATCGCAATCTTGGTTGTTCAGCAATAAGCCAGTTCACGGTTGCAGTCTGAGCATGAGCAGATAAAGGTCATTGCAGAACAAATTGTGAAATACACGGAGACGGAATACTGGATACGTGCTCATGAAAGTTATGTAATCATTATTCATTTATGCACAAGCAGAGCACTCTATGATACACAGGTGGAAGTATTCTTTGAAAAGGGGAAACAAAGGCTAAGTATGTAGCATCTCCAAAGTTGTAGGAGTGATTATTTCAAAATGTACAAAGTGGGACCTCTTCATGTTTTGAAGATCTGTGGATATTCGGGGTCATTGCAGTATGTGCTATCCGTGAACTGGTCTATTGCTGAGTGATGGTAGAGTTGACGTTGTCCGCTGTACAGACGTTTCCCCATTTGCATAAGTGCGGCGGTTGTGATATATGTTATATGTCTGCACCGGTATGCAGACATATTGGTGGTGGTAAAGGCCCTTCCCTCCCCCCATGATAAAAGAGAGGGATATATGTTTGCTTATTTGTACATATGTTAACAATCAAAAGATCAATACGTGAGCAGATAATGAAAGCTATAACGACTCAATGCCCAATTCAAAAAGTCAATGCAATCACAATTCTCTTGATTTTTTTTGGAGTTATATATGTGTCGGTCAATACCCCAATATGGAATAATGAAATTAAAGATAATAATGAACATTTGTAGTATGCCATGCCTATCAGGACTAACATTCCTTGCCCCATGGTGAAAAGAGCATCAGGGCATGCTTGTTTATAATAGATTCAACATGAAACAAAAAAATACCAACAGTATTTTAAAATGACCCTTGACACATCATAACTGTAATACAATCTTCACAGAAGAAAAGTGTCCTTACCAACTGAGGCTCGAATAGTTGTGATGTCATAACTCTCTAAGGATTTGATCACATGTTCGACTGCTTCGATACCCTCTTCTGGTGTGAATGCTATCTCGTGATGTTCACTGCCGATGTGAGAGGCCACCTGTATAGAGCAATCAAAACGATTGGTTGGTTGGTTTTACCTGACTGCTAAGACAGCATGTGTGTACTTGTACGTAAGCAACCAGGGGACCAACAGCTTTAATTCGTCTCTGAGGGACTTGGTAATGAGGTTAAACTAGCTCATTGAATTGGTTTCAAACCCGGCACCTTCATTTATCAGACCACTGCTCTACCAGTGAGCCATCACGCTTCACTCAAAAAATGTTTGGTCCATATGAATTCTGAACTTTAAAATATATTCGAAATCTTTTGAAAGAATCATGCTTCTGGGGTGCTTTACCCGTTTAATTGATCCAAAAATACTTTGTCTTTTGCACAAGCATGCCCTGAGCATTTGATTCTTAGTTGATTTGATGCCTTATAATTCTTAACCCGCAGACTCCCGAGTTCTCTTATTCCCATAGGTTTAATACAGGGACCACACAGTTCCAGCAGGCAATGGGTTAAGTATTATTACAATATTGGAGCCCCGAATATTATGTACAATAAAAAGCCTGAAAAGGCCTGAAATAGAGGGCTTACATGGCCTGAAAGTAACAAAATCCTGAAATGATGTTGTTAAAAGTAACTCAGAATTGTTTATCATGCAGGAGTAAGTGTTTTGATGAGCATAATGTTAGTAAACTGATACAAGTTTGCTATGTGTGTGTGTGGTAATTGGGTTTTTACAGACGTGTATCAATCAGATATGATTATTTAAGTCTGATAATCTTCTACTAAAGCCATTCTTAGACTAGAGGTGTTGTGTTCTACATCATCAGACTGTGAATCACATGGTTCATGGTTTGAGTCCCACTGCAGCACTAATACCCCTTGGCAAGACATTAATCTACATTTTCCACTCTTCACCTGGGTGATGTATACCCAGTTTGGCCAGGAGGGATTATACCTCCACACAGGGCAGGTGGTCATCTAATTTAAACAGCTCTTAATTAACATAAGAAAAAGGGGACTAAGGGGGATCAACGCGTACCACTTAGGCATTGTTGGCTATATAGGGGGCGCAAGTAGCTACAAGAAGTGCAGTCCCGCTTTAAGCGAACATTCTGTGTCCGTACTAGCTCACCTTTCTGGCCGCGACGACATCAGGACTGCCCTTCATTCCAATAGAGAAGGTCTGAAGAGGATACTCAAGGCCTTCCTTGACCATCACCTTCATGACGAGGGATGATACCAGGCTGGAATCCAAACCACCTGACGATTGTAGACAGAGAGAGAGAGAGAGGGGGGGTGAGAGAGACGGGGAGAAAGA
>BEXV01003362.1:3292-13337 GCA_003118195.1 Hemicentrotus pulcherrimus | reverse complement strand
GAGGGGAAGGAAGATAGATAGAGCAGGAGAAAAGAGAGAAAATCATTTTAAAAAGAAAAAAAAAAAGAAATAGAGAGGTAAGGAAAGAAAGAAAGAAAGAAAAAAAAAAAGAAATAGAGAGGTAAGGAAAGAAAGGGGAAAATAATGTAAACCAAATCCTCACATATTGAATAGAAAGTATATTTCAGATTCTATGTTTGTTGCACTTGTATATATTCCAAATGCTTCAACTTGACATCTCTTTAAAAAAAAAAAAAAACTCTCTCCGTCTTATGCAGATCATGGCATCAATTGTAAAATAAATGAGAATATGAAGGTATTACTTGTATACATAACAAGAAGTTTCTAATTTGAAACAGTCAACACCGAATTACCAAAACAGACAATGACTTTGTTTGTTGACTACAAAAGAGAACACTGTCAATCACTTTCTACTGCATGGGGGACGAGTGGATTAACCTTACTCTGGAGACACACATAAATAACATATGTGATTAATCAACCACTAGACTAACCTGACAACATGCATCCGATACGACGCCCACCCATCATTCGCTTCCTCACTGCTTCAGTAAAGAGAGAACGGATGTTGGCATAAATTTCCTCATCTGTTAGAAGAAAAGAACCATGAATTGAATGATTTGGAATTGAATTTGAACTGAATTTATTCAATCAGGGTTAAACTCACATCAGCCTAAAAATACTGCTTTTCAGCAAGTTTGTGTTACATACATAGAACAGGGGAGTGTTTCACAAAGACTAAGATTGACTTTAAGTTGAACTTTACTATGGCAGGCCTTTCATGCCACTGGTTCCTCTAATCATTCCTGGCATTAGTTTCTCAAGGGACTTACAAACCGTGGTCATAAATCTACAGAATTTACCTGATTTGATACTTCATTATTGATGGTAAAAATATTATCTAAAGATGATAATTAAGAGGCCAATGGCGAGAGCAACCAGTGACATGAATGGCCTACCATATTTAGGTCCAACTTAAAATCAATCTTAGTCTTTGGAAACACCCCCCAGATCATATAGACATCAAATTGGAAGAACATCCAAGCACTGTTACTATCATTAGCCCTACCTGTAGGTTGGAGACTTCCCTCTGGTTGGAGACTGCCCTCTACAGAGGCCCACTTTGGCGTCTGCTCGAAGGAGTGGAACTGGATGAGTTCTAGAGGGGATACCTTGCCGCTAGGTAGGAGGTTGAAGCTCTGGACATGACCAGGAGGGAAAGGGTTAATGGTCACATCCCTGTCATCACAGCCATGTCTCAAACCAAGAAGACCTTTGTGAAGAAGAATGTGTTATATTGCTTATAAAAGGCATATCAGAGAAAAGTGTATCCAGGGGGATGTTTCATAAAGCTGTGCGTAAAGTTAAGCATGATTTTACGAATGACTTGAATATGAAGAGCCAAATAGGATTCTCAAATCCTTTTAATTGCATAAATTATAAGCTAACGTTGAAATATGCAGATGTAGATTAATCTTATCATTTTTAACAAAAATTTTTAATGCAAAGTGTATTTTGGGCTACAATTTATTTGAGATTATGGGAAATACAGTCACACTTTTTAAAAATGTCAGGTTAAAACTTTTGGCATCCCATTTGGCTCTTCATATTCAAATCATTTGTAAAGTCATTCCTAACTTTACGCATAGCTTTATGAGACACCCTCCAGCTTTGGTAGCTCCTGATTAAAAAGTCATAACCAATATGACTTTGAAATCTGTTTCATGATGAAGAGTAAATCATTCTCTGTCCAATGATACCATAATCATAATATTTCTGTTACGGATGACTGAGTACCAGGGTCTAAACAAAATGTTGTCAAAACTGCCTTCTACCAAGTTTGGGCAATGTATCTAGGCTTTCACAGAACCTTGTTTCAATCCATAGTATAAGCTTTTATCATTTTGAACAGCCTACTAACTTCTTGTCTCATGATATCTTAGTACTCTCTACTCATTTGTCCACTGCCCAATCTCAGACTCATTTTTAAACAATTTAGAGGTGTCATGGACGAGTGGTTTAATCACTAGATCGACTGGAAATGCAAAGGTTGTGAGTTCGAGCCCTGACATGGCACTTACGTCCTACAGCAAGGTATTTTAAGTACATTGGTCCTCTCCACCCAGGTGTTAATTGGGTACCTGGTAGGATGCACATGTCACTCACTCCAAACTTCGACCAGCATAAACAGCAAAGGTTATTTTTCATGATGATACATGTACACATGATATCTGGTACACAAATTGTAAGTTGAGAATTCCCCAATTCGATTATTTACTAAAATTTTACTGTGGATAAATAGCGTGAAAAAAAAAAATCATTATTAAAAAAAAAAAAAAAATCATTTCTACTCAGTAAAATGGCTACAAGACGGCAATCGGTAGGTACTCATGTTTTGGACTATCAGAAATGAGTGCTTGGCTATCAATGCAAAAGTTTTAATAAAATATTCACCTTTTGCCTCTGAGCTGATTGCCATAAAGCCGTCCTCATTGAGGAGAGAGAACATAGGCCTCACCCCGTATGTATCACGACCAATATGGACCTAGATAGCAATGGAATGAGATAAACAGAAAATGAATGGTATTACAGGGTTCAACAGTAACACGTGCCTGGGACACATGGGCACCTAAAATCTCAGTCCAGAACCCCCAAATTTTGAAGTTTTTACATACCGGTAGAGCTCGTACATACAGACTGTAAAACGTACATTCCAGAAGCCCTTTCAATAAAAGTTGGTGCGGAGCCCTGGATATGGCGAGAGATATTTCATATTTCCACTAACCATCCACAGCAACAAGATGAGATTGTTTTAAAGAGTAAACCATACACTCATCTTTCAGGTCAATAATGATTTTTGCAGTGCACAAACCCTAGTCTTTTATTGTGCATACCATGTCTGCACTGTAAGACCATGATGATCTGATGGCAAATTGCATATTCTTTGTACTACTTCAGCTGCTCTGGGAAAAGCCAGAGTAATACAGAGCTAGGCTCTACTCAAGGCTTTATGAACTGTGGTAAAGTGTCAACTTAGAGTCTGTGCTTGCAGACTAGTCAACGATATACCCCACTGATCTAGCCCCTATTCAAATTAACCAAAGCATTAGGGCGGAGATAATAAAGATGGCTCACAGTAGATAACAGCTTGGAAACGGCAATGAAAGTCGCCAGACCGTAAATAATAATATCAGCGAGGTCATTACTATGTTTAAAGGGCAATCACAGCAGGTGCATTTTTTTTAAATGATAGAAAATCAGACAAACAATACTGTTGCACAAAGCAAAATGACAGCATTTTCCTTTTCCAAATACACGTATGTGTGGAGTAGGACCTTTTCATGTTTGGAAGAACTGTAACAATAACAACATTCTATCAATAATTTATATTATTACCCGTATCAGACATCTGAGCAGGGCAATTTTTAAATGTTATTGTCCTCAAGGTTTGATGGATAAGTCAACAAATTTACAATAAATTAGTCCGCTCAAAAAAAGTCAATGGGATTTTGTGTGTAATTTGGAGGGCAATATGGGTTATACAGTAAACCAATGAACAAATATTTTAGCCCGCTCAGGAGAGTCAATGGGATTTTTGTGTCATTTGGCGGGTGATATAGGTTATACAGTAAACCAATGGACAAATATTTTAGCCCGCTCAGGAAAGTCAATGGCAAAATGCGTGTTAAACTAGTGAGCAATAATGTAGATCCAGTTGAAATTTACATCGTGCATCAGCTACTGTAATTTACATCGCGCATCGCATGTAAGAAAATGTTCACTTTGCGCGAACTCCATTGTGACGTAACAATTACACCCTAGGCAAACTGTTTGCAGTGTATCGAAAATCTGTCAAACACTGGATGAACAGTGCTGGTTTGACAATGTTTTTGCAACTTCTGATGTTAGGAAACCCTGTGTAGCCTACATAATTTAAGAGTATAAGATAGTAAGAGTTTCTTGTTTGCTCTAGATGTCTGATGTGGTTAATAATAGTAATATTGACTGCCTAATTCAGGGCAATACGACTTGTCATATATCACCCTCACCTTTGGTTCGGGCAATATATGTCGTATTGCACTAGCCCAGAAGGCAGTCAATATTACTTAATTATGTAGCAGAGAAGTGGATATTTCACAGTACAACAAATTCGAGATTTCTAATTCACATACAATACACTGAGTGATCTAAATATCCAAGCTGTAATATCTGTACCTCTCCAATCTTTCCAGCGTTCACACTTCTAGTTCTTAGATTTGTATGAAATTTGTATAGAAAGGTACAATTTCCCTCTCATGAAAATTCTCAATATTTTGTGGTTCTGCCCAATAACTTAATTTTGATGCATGTATTGTGTCAATATTTGTGTCATTATGAGAAATTGAAGAACCGAAACTGAAGAGTCACCAGACTGCAGTAATATTTTGCATGGTTCTTATTGTCTTTAAACCTTTATCGCAAGGTCTGAGTCCATTTGTGCAACAATAAATTTTGTACTTCCTGAATAAGAAAAAAATTGAATTAAACAAAAAGGCATTTTCTATTAATCATCAACATGGTATAGTATTTATGGTTAATATTTTCACATACAAACTGAGAAGTTTCACTTGCTTTATATAATTATAATTCCCACATATTCATTCAATATAAATTTCTATTTGTCCTAAAGAATGAGAGAGTATATTCGTGCCAATTTAAGTAAGAGAAAAAGATCAATTTAGCCCTTCAATAATTCCTGTCCTTGAAGGGAATCGTTACCTGTTTATTTGCTGTATCGACGATACACATAGCAAACACACCGTCGGCCATGGATGCTGCATACTCGATACCACCCCTGATGTAAAGGTGAAGCAGAATCTCACCGTCAACACTACTTGCTATCGGGTAACCAAACGCCTCGCTCAGCTGTGTGAAAAATATGGATTTTTTACACATTAATGTCTGCATCAGATACAGTTGGTATATCAACATTATATTCATATTTTTTATTCAACACAAGAATAGCTCCTCTACAATAACATATGCCCCTCAAATACATCCCGAAACAAAATATTGTTTATTTCATTTCCATATGAAATAAGGTTTCCTCCATTTGTTTATAACCAAAATCGTTCGGTAAATATGTTAGTTTCGTCATTATGAATGACTCTCTCTCTCTCTCTCTCTCTCTCTATCTCTTCACAGCCTGTAGGTTTTACTGGTATTTGATTACTTGAGAACATATTTTATGTCATTCCTAGAACTGAAAATTATCTTTCGAAAGAGGTATTCATGTATATATCTTTCTTATCATTTTTTAGTTTTTATCTTTTAGCTTATTAGAAATAATCATTTGATTTCACCTTTCTATACCGGTACTCTTGGAAATTCTTCTCTAAAATGTGTTACTTGTATATGGGGCTACACGATGTCTATCCACTAAGGATACATATAATAATTTACCAGATATATCACTTAGTAGGCGGTTTCCCGGCAAAATTTATATCATCACGTATTAGTCAAAACATATTCTTTCACATGATTGGTAATAAGAGATTCCATTTCATATTTGAGAGGGGGGCATTTCCAAAGCTGGTCAGATCTAACAATCTATTTATGAAATGAAAGAGATTGTGCTTCGTCGTACCTACCTTTTTATAGTTGTAGATCTCTCCATTGTATAGCAGCGTGAGATGAGGAAAGCCGTTGATGCGGAGAGGCTGCATCCCAAACACGTTACCTACGATGGCTAGACGATGAAAGCACAGACAACAGTTGTTGTACTTGGGGATGCTCTCCGTACGGAACGAATCGGGACCACGATGGGCTATCTTGAGCGCACTCCCAAGATGCTTGTGGACATCCACGTCACTCCCGAATAGTGCCCATATACCACACATCTTGATTTTTATTGTTGATCTTTTTCGAGCTGGAATTGAGGACAAAAGAAAAGGGACAACGTGATTATAGCCTACTAGTTTTCTTCAATTAAAGTCACTTCATCATTGACTGAAGCCTTATCCTCTCACGTAGGTTTCTACCCCCTCCCCTATTTCTGTTTCTCTCTCTACATGCATCTTGATTTTATAGTTTTGATTTCAAGTTGCCATTGATGACAAATGAAAAGGGGTGACCTGATTATTCAATATACATGTACCTGTATATATACATGTATATTGTCATATAGCTTACACTGTAACTGAAATGTTTCCTTTCAAACTTGAAGCTTTAAATCTAACCTTGGCTTTGACCTGTTTCCATATCCAATATTTAGCCCTCTTTTTTTACCCTCTTTCTATTCCGATGATGAGAGCAATAATAATAGTAATGATAATAATAATAATGATAATGATGATAATAATAATAATGATAGTAATAAAAATGATAAAAACAATCAAAAAAGTTCTTTTTATTTGTATATCATTTTAAAAAATAATATTAAAAACGGCATGTGACGTACAATCACCAGCATATCTGATTGGGGCGTACGTATGTACAGTATAAAGCTAAATTATTACTGAATTACTATTTTATTATTAATATTAATAACATCACCATATCATTATCATCATTATTAATATAATTAATATGAATATCATTATCCTTGTTTGTTTTTTCATTTGCCTGCCCACCATACTTCTAAATTTCCTTTAAAAGTTTTGGAGTGGAAGGGGGACGGTAGTCATCAATAATTACCAACTCTACATGAAGTGAACAGGAAGTGTACAGTGTCTCAATGCCCCACTGCACTACTTATAGCTACATAATTGTGTCCTCTATTTATCAAACAATGCCTAAGCGGTGACCATTTGTCCCCCATGGTCCCCTTTTCTTATGTTAAAGGGAGTGGGTAGTCAGTTTCCATGTGCAGAAGGCCGTAATTCGCTGACACCAGACTTGGTGCAAATACCAAATGGGAGTACGAATCTGCACACAGCAAACCCATTGGCCCATCAAGAATTACCCCCTAGTCTCTCGGAGCATGCTCAGTGATTCTTTGGGCGAAGGAAAAGCAAAGCATTACATAAGGTCTAATGGACTTAAGGCTAACCCTGGTGATTGACAACACCTGTTATTGGGTAAACACCCGAACGGTGTTGAATTCCCCATGAGAGCTGACTTCTATGTGACTTTAATTCTCCCTACCCTAAATAGGTACGAAAATCTCGAAATTCGCGAGACGAGGTAATTTTCACTCTCTCGGGTCGTCACTACAACTTCCGGTATAGCGTCCCATCCCGCTGGCGATAGCGCCTGTGTTCGCTGTGCAGAGTTTTCACGCACGCTAAAATCGATGCCAATCAGTGTAATTTGTATAGATTATAATATATGCATTAAATTTAGTTTGTTTTTATTCAATTTGAATATACAATAAAAAGCAAAAAATCGAAATGTCTCGAACAAAGCCGCAAGTTTTTGGTCAAATTCACTTTGTCCTTGCTGCGAATCAAGCGCAGCCATGTCGCTCGTGTTCCAGCTTCGGTGGAAAAAATTTCACCCAAGTCACGGCCTTCATCCAGCCCCATTTTTCAGGGTTCTTACGCTTGGAATCATGAGCCCAGCACTGTGCAGCCTCACAAAAGAAAACCATCGTCACTGATGTCAAAAGACGCAAAAAACAACGAATGAAATGTTCAAATAAACGTTGAAATATTTGCAAAAAAAAAAAACAAGACCTAGCAGACAACATATTCGGTGCATACACGTTGTGTGGCGACGCCGTTTTACGTTTGCGCTATCGCGCCGAGTAATATAGCGCCTGCACAGGAAGCTGAGAACACACACAACACACATGTGTCTTTGTATCTCAACTTCTGTTGTTACCAGTGGTCATACACTGCATTTTATGTTGGAAAACCTCTCTGTTGTTGGGAGGTCAACCTTGACCAGATGACCATTATGTGTGTGTGTGTGTGTCATAGTATTGACCTACTACATGTACATGGTCATAGCATGAACCCTGCCATGGTCATAGCATGAGATGGGTGTGGTCAGCCTATTAAGAGGTGAAAGTGACTTTCACTTGGAAGTTGTATGACTATCTAGATCTAGATCCTATTTTTTTTCTCTCACAATTTCTAGGAATTCTCATTTTATTTTTTAACGATCATGTCTACACCTACAAGCCTGCCTATAGGCCTATACTTACATGCACACTCTTACACTTTTTAAATTTGAGTTCTGGGCCAGTATTCAATTCAATACTCAAGTACAAACTTTAAGCTTTTTACTTAGTACTCAGCTTAGATAAAATACTTAGCCAATTTTGGTATTCAATTCACACTTTTGGCTAAGTATTTTACTCTAAATCTAAGCAAACTCCATACCACACTTAAGCCAATTATTTGGACGTCTTGATAGACAGACATATGGTTTTCTTACGCAGTATTATAGTTTAGCTGTGCGCATTTATTGCAATGCATCAATTGCGCTTTACTTTTGATTGACCGTGTGACGTCACAATGCTTAGCAGTAAGTATTTAACTTAAATTTTGTCTTACGTAAGTATTAGTCTAAAATGGGATTTGAATACGAGATAAGTCAATTACTTAACTTAGCCATTTACTTAATAACTTTCTTACTTACGCTAAGTATTGAATTGAATACCGGCCCAGATCATATGCGATTGCATTGTGAAAGAAAAGGGTGTGGAATCGAACAGAGGTTGATCATTTACTGTAGCATAACTATTGCCGTGTACTGAAAGGTTCCGGAGTCATCAAAATGATCGGAAATTTGGATCAGTCTTGGTAAAGTAATAATCATTGTACACATATACGTACAGAAGGATGTAGAGTCTAGGGCTGGTATTCAATTCAATACTTAGCGTAAGTACTTAAGTATTGAATTGCATACACGGGCCCAGATTTATATGGGACCAGGCTAGTCAGACTACACAAACATGTGGCATAAAAATCAGGCCTCACTTTTAATCAGTACACTATAGACTACAGTGTATATAGGCCCTAGACTAGAGTCTACTTGTCATATATTTAGAATATGAATGCATTTGGAGAGCCATGCTTTTCAGGTGACAGTTTTACTCTTATAATGTTCTTCCAAACTTGCATAATAATAAACAAGGATATAACGCTCACATGTTATACACCTCTTCCATCCAAGAACTCAACCTTTTCCATGGAGTCTAGGATTAGGACTTTGTGTCAGACTGTCACTTTGTTTCATTAGTTTTATGATCAATTCTCTTTCTCTCTCTCTCTCTCTCTCTCTCGATCTCTCTATTCACAACCTAATGAACCTATCCTTACAAGTACAATGGTGTCTCTAAGGTTATAATGCAACATGTGCAATTTGATTATTTGAATTTTGATTATTCAACGTAAAATAATTCCTCACCCAGCGGGAGATCATCACCTCAGCTCAGGCCTCATGCCATATGGGCCGGCAGCGGCCAGTATGCAGTGCAAGGATTGCCTCGCCTCGCGGCAGGTCGGCCTTCGGTACTTTCACCGAGTTTCTCATGTTCATAAAACGTACCTAATAAGTTGCAGGTCCCTAAATCTCAATAAAACGCGACCAATAGTGACTTCTTTCGATAACTTACCGTAAATGTGAGAAAAACTCGTTAGGAAAAGTCTAAAAAGGAGCTTGTGGATGCGCAAACCTCGGATTGCTGTGAGACAATAATGAACCGTGTTTTAGGTGAAACTACCACATATCATGCACGCGTGCATAATTATATTCATCCAGCGCAGCGTGAATGACGCAATTCTTTGATGAATATTCATGTTATATTCTCATCAACTACAATAGCCAATGAACACCTATAATGCTGCCCTGTCGCGTAATATTTTATGAATATTCACGAGAAATCGATGACGTCTCACTAGATAACAATAAAAGATCCATGAAACACGTGTGTTTAGTTTTAAACCTAAACTCTTTTCTGCCATTTAACTCTCATATCCCTGATATAAATATAAGAAAACAAAAAAAGAAAGATTTAATATTTATATTGATTAAAACATTTATTCAAAGAAAATAAACTTAATATACAACAGTATTGTAATAGTTCAAATTGTTC
>BEXV01003360.1:0-10849 GCA_003118195.1 Hemicentrotus pulcherrimus | reverse complement strand
CCCCCCCCCCCCCCCCCCCCCCTGTGGCTCTTACATGTTTAAACCCCCTGTGGATTATTCTGTACAAAGCATTATGGACGGTAATGGGCGATGTCATTCGTAGTACAGTGGCACTACCTCATTATTGTTTTGTCAAGGTGCCACTACGGGAGCAGGAAGTTTGATAATTGTCCATTCCATCCTACCAACTGTTGTTTCAGTCCTTCCCGCCATTGTATGATTTGATAATGCAGAGAAACAACCTGAACCGTCCCTGACCCTGCACAAGCCATTGTCAGTCATTGTGCGGAACAGTGTCTGTACTATGAGACTACAATAGGCTTTTGACACCGCAACAAACTGACAGATGTAGTCTGTGCTTGCATACTCCCTCTAGCTACCACTTAGGGTTGCATATCTAGTTTGTAGGCACTAACCCTTGTTGGTCATTATGCATTGCATTTACATGTTTAATAGTGTTTGAGCAAGTAGACTATACACATTACAGAGACCACAACCAACATGTCATACTAAAGACTGTTGTTGTTGTTGTTTTAGTCTTAAGGGCGTGTGTCATTCAATTATGAATATTTACTGACAGAGTAACACTGTAGCCTCTGCTCAAGACCTTATGGAAATATGTTTTAGTGTTGAATGAGAGTCTGTGTCTGCAGGCTTTTACTCCAGACTGGCATATACCATGAATATGCCATAGTTTGCAGGCACAAACCCTGGTCAGTTGTAAAAGAGAGTCTGCACTTTCAGACTACCATAGGCCATGTATTATAGCTGCTCCTGACACAGGACACAACCAGTAGGTAGCTGGGCTAGGCTTCTCTCAAGGCACAATGATTTTGATAAAGTGTCAAATTAGGGTCTGTGCTTGCAGACTAATTACGCTCTACCATCATGCTGTGTACAGATCAGGAATCGTCAGACAGTCAAGGCCATATAGAGTTCATTCATTTCAAGCTCTTACAATCTATACTCCATAATGCATTACCACCAGCAGATTTGCAAATAATCCCCGAATTAGTGCATAAGCGGAGACATATGGTAATTGAATTTTAGATAATAAAACAAAATCTTGATATCAGGGTAGTTTGTTGGATGGTTTTGTGGTAAAATTTTGTTCCCGCTGTTCTCTAGATTGAGTTTTAAATTAAAAATAAAAAGTAATTTTCAATTCTTGTATATCCTCTCATTTGGCCAGCAACTATATATTTATTCAAGTTGACATTTGTTAACATACATGTACATAATGTTCAACAGTATAATAAATAAACTTGAATTTGAGGCATTGTTCAGAACTTCAGATTCAGATAGAACTTGAAAACAACAACTTATTTAATTTAATTGTGTAATTCAGAATGTTGAATGGCTCTTCTTCCCAGAACCTACATTTATTTTGATTTGTGTCAACTATTAACTGCAGTAACCTTTCTGACACTGACCAATTTGCAGAAATGTTTACTTATTTGTTTGTTGTCCACCCCTTTTTTAAAACATTTATTATTCATTTCATATATCTTTATTTCTTTTTCAAAACAGGATTGAAAGTGATCTTAGAATTTGTACCCAACCATTCCAGCAAGGACCATCCTTGGTTCTTGGCCAGTCGTAACAGTACCGGTAACTTCAGTGACTACTATGTATGGAAGGATTGTGGTGATGGAACCAACCCACCAAACGAATGGGTAGGTCAACTACTTATGACAGAAACTTTTTCCGGTTCATTTCAACCATTTCCTACATGTACATGTGATACATTAAATGTTGAAGTGATGGTATTACATACC
Organism: Hemicentrotus pulcherrimus; assembly: GCA_003118195.1. Lineage (NCBI taxonomy): Eukaryota > Metazoa > Echinodermata > Echinoidea > Camarodonta > Strongylocentrotidae > Hemicentrotus > Hemicentrotus pulcherrimus. Next base: position 9,071 of record BEXV01003360.1, on the reverse strand, counting down.
ACAAACTGTAGAGTTGGGACCTAATTTGACTTAGGGAGTGTAAATAACACATAGTTTGGTATATCAATAAAAAAAACTTGTTCAACTGAGAGAAATGCTTAAGATCTGTCCGAATGAATGAACTCTTACAAAAGTTCCTCCTACAGATCTATCTCATTTGATATTATTTTTTTTCTTAGGATTTTCTTTAAAAAAATATTTTGTTCTATAAAAAAGACAGTGGTTTGATGTGATATGCATTTTAGAAGGGCTTGTCAGTTGTCACTTACTGGGGCCCAGTACATATAGGCCCTCAGTGCTGAAATCAGGAACTACCAACATTGCACAATTAAAACAAGCCCAATGTAGACAAACCCTAAGGTTTTTAATGAAGATGGATCTCCTGTGAAATTAGGAATAAAATGATGTAGTGCTTTGTTTTCCCTATTTTTTTATTTTTTTTTTTTTTTTTTTTTTTTTTTTTTTTTTGTTTTTTTTTTTTTTTTTTTTCTTCTCTCTCTCCAGCTCAACAAGTTTGGTGACAGTGCGTGGACCTACGATGCTGTTAGGGAGCAGTGCTACTACCACTATCTGAAGGCTGAGCAACCAGACCTCAACTATGACAACACCAACGTCCAGATGGCTATTGAGGTATGAATGTATATCTCAACTTGTTAAAGCTAACCATGTTCTTTCATTACAAGAAAAAATACTTTCATAGTGATTTAAAGGACCAAAAATATGCATAGTATATTTCTCTTAATTTCATTTCAATTATAAACAATATATCTTGACATTAATGTGCTATATGAGGAGTGTTCTTTACATGTTAACTTCTGCATGAAGTACATGCGATGATATTTAGAACCCAAGCTTCAGTTGAGTTTGAAATTAATAGCGCCATCTTGTGTTGATGTATCATACAATGATTGCACTATGATTGATGGTTTTCTGCATGGTTGCTACAGTCAGAGTCATATGACTAACTACCTATTTTAAGTATTAGTATGTCTCAACTATGAAACTAACTTTAAAGCCTATAGAGATTTGTGAGATTGAAAGCCAATTTTCCTCATTTCTCACCTTTTAATATCTGAAAAATAGTACCATATGCATTATGCAAGCTGCTTTATGTATTGTTATCTGCAGAGAGCTGAAGTCGCTAATACTAGTTTATCATGAATCACTGATATCATTATTCTATCCAACTATCTCTCAGGATGCCTTCAAGTTCTGGTTTGATCGCAAGGTTGATGGATTCATCTTCAGTGATGTTGATTACATCTTTGAATCTAGTGACATGGCCACAGCCCTAGGCAACCGTCGCCGTCGTCAAGCCAACACAGACGCCCCCGCTGCTGCTACTACCACTGCTGCTGCTGCTGATGCTACCGTTCCTGCTGTTGCTACTTCCATGGCTGTGAACCCTTCGATTGAGCCTGAACCCTCCAGCAAACCAGAACCCAGCAGTGAACCAGAACCAACTGGCTCATCTGGAAGCGAATCCGCTCCGGTAGGTGCTCTGCTATGTGTTCCTGTATGATAATCATCAAGTATATCAGGATTACACAGTAGTTTATTTAATGGGGGGTCTAGATTGCAATTTCAAGAGTGAAATTTCGGGAGCCCATGTCATGTCTCAGTCTGGAGAGGTTGATTGTACAGTACCTGGGAAGAGATGCGTACTGTGAGTTTTAAGAATCATCAATTAAATAAGAGATTGACACATTTGTGATATAAAAATTCAAGCACACAGAAATTGTTATATTGGGCTACACATATTTGTGACATGACTGTTGATATGTACTAGTAATTTCTTGTCGCATTTCAAGTATGGGATCATTTTAAAGAACAAACCTTTTTAGGAAACATAATGACTTCTTCCAGACTGACATCAAAAGAATGACAAAATTTCACAACTTTATTTTTCACCTGTCTTAGAATTGAAGTAAAGCTTCTCTTTAACTTTTCCATCAATCTTCTGTTTTTATTTCAGCAATACTCGTGTGTTGGTGATGCTTGCCCCGGGATGCAGGCCAAACTTCACGATCTCCTGGTAAGGTGGAGAGAAGTCTTCAGGCATAACACTTATCTTGGAAAGTACAGGTGAGTTATTGCATTTATAATCAAACAATGTCATTCTGCTTCCATTGATACAAAGGGATTTCTGTTATGAATGGTCAGGTATCAAAGAAAATTATTCGGATGAAAATGTGCTTATTGGGAAAACTCGGTGTAAGGGGCTCTGTTACTATGAGATATCTGATATAATCAGGTAATTCTGCTGATCCCAGTTTGTACCCTGATATAACTAGGTAATTTCAGGGTCCTAATGTCCTTGTAGCAACAACTTTTCAGTGATCATAGAGGTACATAGATCAATTTAGTCACTTCAGGCATGATTAATGCACTTTTCAGACACAGCCCTGTGAAAATTCTTCAAAAAACCTTATAAATAGTCTGTCTTCACCAACTGGCTATCTATATCAATGAAACCTCCTTTGCATCTTTCCTTGCAGATCTGATTTACCCTATTTATTTTTCTTATTTCAAAAAAAAATAATTCTAGACTGTTGGTGACAGAGACTGAGCTCTCACCTAAAGATGGTGTCCTTCAGTATGGCAATGACAGCCGCGAGGCAGACCTGGTGATCAACCTTGGCTTTGCTAAGTCTATTGAGGCCGCTCCAACCGTTGATTCCATCCAGGGTGCTGTAGCCAGCTGGCTAGAAGGCAAGGAGGATGGTGGATTTAAAAAGAGATGGAACACCTGGACAGTAAGTAGTGATTCCAAATACTAGTTAGTTACCTCTCCATGTGGCTTTATGTTCCAACTGTGATAATGTATACCAGTAGAATTTTAAGTGATAAATTGATTTGCTTCCTAACTAGGTTTACATCCTGTTTTCCCTCTATTATCAATTACACTCTGGGTTAGTAGTTGTTAAGAATACTCCCTGGGGAGTGGAGATAGTGTATGTTTTGTGCGAATGAATCTGATGTCTTGGGTACAAGCACAAAGGATGGTATTTCATATTAAATGTTATATAAATCCAGATTATCATTTGTAGTTGTAGTAGTACACTCTTCCCTATATGTTTTTGGCTGTTTCCTCACTTTCCTGTGTGCATTTCCTTTGAAGGTTTGAAGTGCTCCTACCATTTCAATCCAGTTCAAAGCCACATTTATCTTCTTCCATTTTTGTTCATATTAACGAAATACTCAACAATTTTAGTAGTATAATATAAACATAATTAAGTAGTCATTTTGAAGAGCATAGTATAAACACAAGAAAGAAGGCACAATTCCCATTAAGCATAAGCTTGTGTACTTAGTATGCTTGTATAAAATGATACAGTGTAACTGTATGATATCCAGACCTAATAATCAAATCTGTATTTATATATAGTTACCTCTAAACATACAAATATAAACATACCCTCTGATACATACTGAGATAAACCTAATAAATGACTTCTCCTTCCTTGCCATCATGCAGCTTGGTGATGAAGGTATGTCTCGTATTGCTAGCCGTGCTGGAGAGGCGTTTGCTCGCTCACTCAACTTCATCCTGCTCACCCTTCCTGGTACCCCCATCAGTTACTATGGAGAAGAGCTGGGAGCCCTTGACCTGGTACGTTTACCATAGGTGCTATGTCAGTCCCCTTCAAGCAAAGCATCAGACCAGAACTTGATATTAGGTTCTTTCAACTTTTGTTTCAGGCTTGGTTAAATGCCTTTTGTATTTGACCAATGCAGCCCTTCATGTGTACACTAGAAATCTCCCTAAGATTCTGTTTTTCGACTCCTCATAAATTTATTGAATAGAATTGATGAAGAGATTAAGAAAGGAAATGAATTGTTTGTCAAAGTCTGTACAGGAATGGAAAGATTTCATCCTGGTTCTGCGTAATCAATCTTTGTGCAGATCATATTACTTTTCAAAGCAGTTTGAATAAAAAATCTTGAAGCTTAATAGGGTCATCAATTTTCGGACACCATCCATCCAGTTTTATGTTTTTAACCATTAATAGCATCATATGTAAACCATGAACATTAATAAAGTTAAAAAAGAATGAATGTAAAAATCTTATGCCAAGTGGAGCTTTTCTTGTTTCATGCCCTATCATGTTTTGATGTGTTTAACAAGTGAAGTTCACTTTTGTTTATCAACAGGCTGTTGGTGGTTTCGATGCCTCGCGTGGACCCATGTACTGGGCTAACTTTACCAATGGTAACTTCACTGCTGCTAATGCTACAGCCTGGCTAGATCTTCCTACTGATCCCAACTACAGTGTTGAGGTGAGTTGTATTTTGTTTTGTACATGTATTTGTTTACAAGTAATATGATACCAATGTGAATCAAATTTGTACAAATGGACTGTACAACCAACATGAATGTCTCGTGGCAGCAATGAGAGAATATAATGTTGTTTTCTTAGATTAAATCAAGTAGTATTGCCTTTCTAAAGATTGTGTGAATTGACCCCCAAGTTATTTGTCAAGGTATAACAAAAAATGATAAGTATTTCATTTACTTCAATGTTAAAAAATAAAGATTTTTGCCGTTGTTTGGATAGGAAACAAATTTTAGCAAGAATTTAAATGACTGATATCTATATGACCATATCAATTTATATGCAAGCTTGAATTGTATATAATCTGATTTTTTTTTTTTTTATTCCTTTCAGGTTCAAGATGCTGACAAGAAATCATCACTCTCGGTCTTCAAGGAGCTAGCCAGTTTCCATGGTGAGCCATCTATGACTGCTGGCGGGTATCATCTGATGCATTCATCTGGAACCATCTACGCTTACCTGCGTCAGTTCCCTGACTGGCCCGGCTACCTGGTCGTCAATAACTTTGGCTCCTCGCCTGCCAAGATCGACTTTGAGGTGAAACTTGGCGAGAAGGTTTTCACCCATGGAGAGTTCAAGCTCAGTAGTTCTGGTATCATGCCGGAGAAGACGAAGCTTGCCTTGACAGACATCACTGTTGAAGCATACACTTCCATCCTAGTCGAAATCAAGAAATAAAAAGTGGTTGTGTCCAATTTTCCCTGTTTGTACAGGAATTTCATAAATGCTGTCTTTCAGCTGAAGCACTTAGTATCCTGCTTTTCTTCTTTGTTGTATGCGCTCTTAAAACTTACATGACCTGTATTTGATATACATGTATCTCCTTTCTTTAAAATTGGATTTGGATACCTAAAATATAACACATGTTGGGTTTATTTACGGTGTGGGGTTATTTGGGTGAAGGGTTATGTCAAATCTCTGTCGAGTGCTGCCTGCGCCATCATTAGTAAAAACGTTGGCGAAGACAATTAATGTAGTTTACTCAAGTAGTTAAAATTTCAGCACAAAAGCAAAAATTACAATAGCACCGTAATTATTTCAAGCGCTAAGTTAATGTGAAAACAAATGTGATACCTGTTCAAGGAAACTTATAGATATTATGTCCCATTTGCAGTCCTAAAAAATTCAAGAGATTAAATTCCAATGGCATTTGGAAGATATCACTTATTTAGAACTTCCCTCAAAACAAAGGAGCTTGCAAATGTCTTTAAGTGGAAAAATAACGACCGTTAGTTGTCGAACCGACGATAGTGATTGCAATCCATTTAGTAATAGTTTGATATTAAGACCCTTGTACCGTTTGGGCGTATGTTTTGGGCTGTGCAAAGATTCAATCAGTTTAATTTTGGCCATTACAAGAAGAGGGATATTGATGTAGACCATGTATCCTTTTCAGCTCATTTTATGTATGTTATTACCAAAGAAAGAACAAAAAGTCAGTCAGTCACTCGATAAGTGTCTGACAGTGAAGTCTAGAAAGTAAACAGGCTTCCTTGCATAATTTGAATATTAGGACATTGCTAACGTTTAAATTTCACAGATAGAACATCATAATTCCTCCAAAGTTCTACAGAATTTGATGTTGGCTGCAAATGGGACATACCGTACTGTATTTAAAAAGTTGTTTGCACATTTCTTAAAACACTAGTAAGAGCCCCCATGTAACTGTCCTTTTTGTTGGATTGTAAAGTAGGCCCATGAGAAGAAATACATCTGCCTAGCTAAGGATTATGGAAATTAAATTGAAGTACAGTAGTTGAACTTGTGCTTGTCCCGCATATTTGTGTTCTTGATTAAAAGTCATCTTCCCTGTCAAGTATACGGTGTGCTTGTAGTCTCTTTTTGAATGTATGTCTACAGATTTCTATTAAATGAGAGAGATTTCCAGAGTAAATTCAGTGTAGCATCACAACAATTTGTTGGATGCCCGCGAGAAGGCCTTGAATCTCGTGTACATTTTCGATATCAAAAAGGATTTTGGAAACCTGTTACATATAGTCTCATTTTGTTCTTCTTGTATCCAAAGATTTACATGTTTGTAAAAGATCGTTTGGTATTCTCTCCATGATTTTTGTTGAATTGTATAAATATCTGCATGGAATGGTAGACAACAACTATACACTCCCCTACACCAGGACCCAATAATACAAATGAACAAGATCTGAATGCTCGTGGGCGAGCAGGTTTTGGTCCATAATTTAGAAAGATTATAGTTTCAATACAAACATTTTAGATGTCATCTGAAACTTGAACTCCTAACTATCAATTAGTTTTTTTTAGTGCTCCCTCTTTTAATCACAAAACATTTTCTCAAACATATGTAAGAATACAAACAATTCTTTTGAATGAGGGTTTTATTTTCTAATGCAAAAGAGTGGAAGGGGAAAAAGAGATGATGATATTGAGGGGTCAGTCACACAAAGACGTCACTCTATTTTGGCCATTTTGAGAAAAAGTGGTTTATGTGTCACTGAGTACTTGGGCCTGAAGGAGTTAAGTCTGGGTTTCACTAGCCATTGACTTCAATAGGGTGTTGGGTGGAGTTAGTCTTTGTGTTTCCTGGAAAGCCCACATTTTTTCTGAACGACTTGATATCAAATACTAATTTTGTAAAAAATTTGGAGTTACGTCTTTGTGTCACTGAACCCTCATATAGAAATTGGGATTGAGAGGAGGAGACTGAATGAGGGAACATCCCATTGAAACATGTATTGAAATCACTAGTTTAGATTAGATATTCACAAAGTTAGATGGATGACAGTTCTGTGAGATGTTTCTCAGGACGATGAAATGGAGAGGGAGAGATGAAAAAATAGGATTGAGTCTCGGATGGAAACTAGGAAGGATTAGAGATGGGAAGAAACAGAAGTGGAAAGGAAGGAAAGTAAAGTCTGATTGAGAGAGTTGAGTTGAAAGAGAGAATGTGCAAGAATTCAAGTTGAAAGACAGTAAGAGAGAGTAACCACTAGATGTAAAGAGCAGGAAAAAACTTCAGGTCTGAACAGCTAGCTTGAATGGAGAAGAGAAGAAAAAAGTACGAAGCAAATTGTATTGAAACAGACGAGAGAAAGAATCTGATAGATTGATCTTTAACAAAATTTTAATCACAAAAACAAAGCACGTACATATGACACTAATAATAATGTTATCTCTTATTAATGCACATCATAATTATAACTGATATAACGTCTTTTCGCTTCCAAAGGAATTTGTATATTATGATTACAAATCATTACAAAACATGTCGTGTGTAGATGATCTTTGAATCGTGATATACATATCAGGAGACGGGGAGGCAACCCCAACCCCCTTGAGAAATTAAAAAAGAGGTCGAGGAAAACATCTGCTGCACAAAACAACCCGATTGCAATTTAACTTTTAACGAGTTTCAAGTTGTAGCAATCGTGGCCCCGTTTTAAAACTTTGTATTCACAACTCATGCAGACAAACTTAGTCTTATATCTTAAATACTACAGAGTTGCAATTGATATCCAGTTATACGATCGCTTTAAATTTGAATAAATCGCAACTCTGACATGACACTGATTTAAATCAATATGTTACACTGCAAGTTTTCAATTATGAGTAAACCCAAAGTTGTAGATAATCAACACAAGAGTCGCACGTCTGTCCCTATAATTCGTAGCGCATCGGTCCTTTTCCTGATACAAAGGCCTCCCGCAATATTTAGTTGATAGGGGCTGTTCAAATAACCATTTAGAACTAATTTGAGCAATTCAAATTTTCAGTTAAAATCAAAAGCAAGTTCATAGCATTGATCAAAAGTAGTTAACTTAGCTGAATGTACGTTTCAATTAAGAATTTCATTTAATTCTATTCAATTCAACAATACATCAGAAGAGGCAGTTAAAAACAAAACAATGAAATACAAGTCGGTGAAAACAAAAGTGGCGCCTGGAATGCACAAAACGCCCCAAAATACAATGGAATGTAATACCGTCGTTTTGAGATTATAGGCCTATAGTGGTGTGATAACATTTTTAGCAAACTCAAAAAGTGACATGGAATATGCCTCCAATTTCTAAAGCTTAAAGGAAGTTTTATACTTAGCAACCTACTTAACAGACACATTTAATATGTTATTTTGTTCTCAACGTTGAATATACTCGGTGTATCACATATATAGATAAGTTGAAGATTGGATTATTTTTTGTTTTCGTATTCCCATGTCGGAGTACCCATAGTGAGTTGTATTCAAACTAGGCCTCGCATAAGAACTTAACCACGACGTATTTTATCTAGGCCCTGTTGTAGATTCTAACGGCGATGATGTCATGTTGAATCTGGGACTTGTATAGAAGATCTTCTCGGTGATCTAGGCCTTGTTGTAGAAGAGCTTCACGGCGAGGTCGCCCACGCAGAACGTACATACGGTTTGGTCGCCGACGATCTCGCGAATGAGCTTGGCGCCGCGGGCATCAGTGATCACCAGACGATCGTCCTCCCATGCGGTTGTGACGTCAACCTCGGGCATGTTGCCGAACATGACAAACTTACAGGGTTCCCCGACCGTGAAATCATTGACCCTGTCACCCAACGATGTTTTACTGACGATCTTGATGTGGTCGCCATCTTGCTCGATCACCACTTGAAGATTGGTGATCTTGTTTGGTGGTCGTTTGTCTTCTGGTATTTGAAGTTTGTCAAGGATGGCGGTGAAATCTTCATGGCTAGCAATGTTCCAAGTACCGGAGAAGTTGACTGGCATGGTTA
>BEXV01003359.1:21249-31644 GCA_003118195.1 Hemicentrotus pulcherrimus | reverse complement strand
AGAGAGAGAGAGAGAGAGAGGAAGCAATTCCGTGGGGATATGCGTGCCTTTAAATAACTATTGTTATTATTGTCATGATTATTATTGTCATTATATTTGTTATTAATATTATTGTTGTTTTGTTATTATTATTATTACAGCTCATGCTCACATGACTTTGTATTGTATGATGCCGATTACGATGATGGACATACTAGTGCACGAAACGTCACTTCAAAGAACCACACAACATCTAAGAATTTGCCAGTGAGTCACCGACTTATTCCAAAAAAGGGAAAAACCATGTAAGTACGACATAATTACCAATTTCATGTATATTTTAGCTTCGGTTTAATTCCCATGTGCCCCTAATGTAGTATTTCCGGTGTCTGCTTAGACGTTTCCTTAAATTAAAAGAAAAGAAGACGCCTTATTGTACCGTGCTCGACTGTTTATCCTTGTCTGAATGAAGTTCCCCCACCCCTCTCCCGCGCGAAGCGCGAAAGCTTTGACGTTTCATTAAATTATTATAAAAAGAAGACGATTTGCTGTACCGCTCTCGACTGTTAATCCTTGTCTGAATTCAGATTCTCCCCCTCCCTCGAAGCTTTGACGTTTCATTAAATTATGAGAAAAAGCAGACGATTCGTTGTACCATTTTTGACTCTCAATAAGCCATACTTGTCTGAATTCAGTTTCCCCTTTTAGCGTGAAGCGCGGAAGCTTTGACGTTTCCTTAAATTATTAGAGAAAGAAGACGATTCGTTGTACCGTTCTCGACTCGTCTGAATGACGTTTTCCTCTTATGCGCAAAGCGCTGAATTTTTGGCGTTTCATCACAATATAGAGAAAGGAAGACGATTCGTCGTACCGTTTTCAACTCTGTCAGATCCAAACACTGTACCCTGCTTTTTCTGGCGATAGGACCTAGTTCTGTTTGTATAGGGGTTGTTTTTTAAATTTCACGCACAAAGAAAAACACAAATTTAATTCGTTGTCTGTATAGTTTCATCTTACAACCATACTGTAATAATAAAATTAACAAAAAACAACAATCAACCTGCGTTTTTCAAGACGTGTAATCTACAGGTTTATCCTAGTGATGAACAATGAAAATAGTATCATGTGTCTTTTACTTTAAAGCAAACTATTCCCACAATCTTACGATGTTTCTATAAGCAAATTTATTCAGCCGAGGACGCAGGTTCAAAACTGAGTGACGAACCTGACTGAGTCACGAACCACGAAACTGGATCGGGAAGGCATAGCCTTCCCTCCCCCTCCTTCTTTAAGTTCAGAGGAAGAATACACAAATCGTCACAATGCCAGTCAGTCTTTTTGCAATAAATTTCTTGACGCAACATTAGTTATTGAATACATGACTCATGTATTTCGTTCTATATTGTTGAATTTTGATGAAGCCCTTGATTCTATTAGAACAATGAAGAGTGTGATCGTGACGTCTGTTATTATTTCACGTTTTACTTTACCCACCCGGCGCCCCTTCTCTCTCTCTCTCTCTAGCTGTTTCACACTATATCTATCTTTGTCTCTGTTTCTGTCTCTGTTTCTGTCTCTCTCTTTTCCTCTCTCCTGAGAACACAAAGTAGGACATTTTGTGAACTTTTACTACGGGTAAAGTTCGGTCTGGGTTACATTCTCCTCTTTCCCCCTCTCTCTCTGTTTCTCACTCTGTCTCTCTGTCTCTCACTTTGTCTATCCGTCTCCTTTCCTCTCTATTTATCTTTCTCTGGGTATGTCTGTCTGTATGTATGTCTCTCTCGTTCTCGTTATCCAACTTTTAGTTAGATGATGACTAATCAGGTTAGATAATTTTCTAGTCGACATAAAAATAAACCCGACAGCTTAGCTTTACGACGGGTCAGGTAAACAAGGCATTGTTCCTACCTGACAATACAAGGGAAGCTTTGACGTTTCCTTAAATTATTAGAGATAGAAGACGATTGGTTGTACCGTTCTCTACTCGTCTGAATGCGTTTTCCCCTTCCGCGCAAAGCGCGGTATTTTTTGGCGTTTCATCACAATGTAGAGAAAGGAAGACGATTCGTCGTACCGTTTTCAACTCTTATTAAGCCCTATTCATCTGAATTCAGTTTTCCCTCTCGCGCGAAGCGCGGAAGCTTTGACGTTTCCTTCAATTATTAGAGAAAGAAGACGATTCGTTGTACCGTTTTCGACTCTTAATAAGCCCTAATTATCAGAATTCAGTTTCCCCCTTTAGCGCAAAGCGCGGAAGCTTTGACGTTTCGTATGGAAAAAAAAACTTGTCTGCCGACCGACAATATACATCTCACCGACTTCAAACTTCTGCATTGATATAGTACACGAGGATCGAGCAAGAATACCGACACACCTGACCCGACACAGCAACATATTTAATCGTGTCTTTTTTGCTCCCTCGATGAGACGACTCCACCCAACATACCCATTCTCCCTTTTACTCCCACTCCTCTCTCAGACTCTTACCTCCCCTCTTTTTTTCTCTCTTTCACTCCCCGTTTCCTTTGTTTCCCTTTTACTCTTTTTCCTTCTTTTTTCTTCCCCTTTTTCTTTCTTTTCCTTTTTTCTCTTTCTCTCTTCTCTTTTCTTTCCTTTCCTTTCCTTTCTTTCATTTCTTTTCTTTACTCTTTTTTCCTTTCTTTCCTTTCTTTTCTTTTCTTTCTTTTCTTTTCCTTTTCATGATCGATTCCTTAATTCTCCAAACTATGTTATTACAATTTAACTACATTTTAAGTGAATGTAAATCGTCACAAATCAATGCATTTTCTCTGTATACCTTTACCTGACATTAATTAAGTGGTGAAAGATTTTTAAGAGTCTGTCTTAATTATATTCAAGGAAAAACGGTTTGGAAAATTCAAAAATGGTTGGGAGAATTGTGTTGTACAGTGACGCCTTCAAAGAAAACCATAAATATCATCAACCTTTAACAATATTACCGGGTCACTTTAAAATAAGTTTATATTTGTTCATGTAATGTTTGAATGTACATGTATATACTGTTTTTATTTTGTATTCAGAACTGAACAATAAAATGAAATTAAAATGAAATGAAAACAAATTAATTCCATATGCTATGTGTAGCGTCCGCATTACCAGTATAAGTTGACTGCCTGTAAACAAACAAATAAATAAAACCGAGATATAAAGTCTTTGTCAAAATTTGTAATCATTTACGAAAATTGACTCATTGCATATTGCTCCGCACCCTTTCAATCATGTTGTGTTCTTTTTTTTCATGTAGCATGAATAACTCTTTGACGAGCCGTTTGTGGAACTTCAAAGAGATGGGTGATCAGCAACTGTTTCTCTTCGAGAACTTTCTCAGGCAAAAGTGGAGTGCAAACTTGACCATGATAGCAACTTTGAGGTATATTGTCAAACTATTGCATGATGCGTCTTATTCTACTGCCTGAAATGTTCTCTTTGGACCCCGATCTCACTCACTTCGTTGGAGCGCTCTGGAGCGCTCTGTTCCTCAGGAGCGGTTCCTAGGTGAGTGAGAACGGTCAAAGTGGTCCAGGAAGTGGACTTCTGGACCGCTCCAGAAGACCATCTTCCGAGGTGGTCTTGAGGAGCGGGTCTTATTAAGAGCAGTTTTGAGCGCTCTAACGTGCAATGTGAACGGAAAGCGTACTTTGAACGGAAGTGGGCTAGTGACCTTCGGTGCGAAACATGTAGTACGGTCATACGGTTTGTATTCCGCGCGCGAAAAAATTGACCTGCTGACCTGAGCTGCCATAGCAACAAGACCAATTTGACTCGTGGAGCGGTTTGAGCCATAAAATACTGCTCGGAGTGTGAAAGCTCGCAAACCATTCCTCAAGACCCGTTCCTCTGGAGCGGTCTAACTAAGACCACTTTCAAAGTGAGTGAGAACGTGGTCTTAGCGACGTACGTACGCGCCCGCTCACACGCTAGGTATAATTACCGTGTTTACACAGTGATCCGCCTCGAGGGTTGAAGCCGTGTTGAAGCCGCGAGGCGTGTTGAACCCGGCAATTCTATGTCATGTAAACGGGATCATCGCGGCTTCAACCCGGCTCAACCCTCGAGGCAGATCACGGTGTAAACACGGTTACCTACATCAGAATTACGTGCGAATTTTCGGGTAGGTGTGTATTCATGGGGTTAGTGCGCGCACGCGCTCAAGGGTAAAATATTTAAAGCAGCTAGAATTTGGTCTCTATACATGGACGTCATGAAAGACCATTGCAATGGCTTATTTATTGCCTCCTCGAATGTAGCTTGATCAATAATAATGATAATACAATAATGACGATAATTATTGTAATAATAATAATGATAATAATACAGATAATAATAATTGTAACAATAATAATGATACCAATTATACTGATTGTATTATTGATAATAATAATGATTTTAATAATATTGATGATAATGGTAACATAAGTATAATAGTAATAATAAAAACTACAATAATAACAATTGTTTTGAATACCCTTCTACTTAAAGGCTCTCAATCGTATTTTTACACTGGCTTTCTCACACATATATTTTTTCTTCTACAATCTGTCGAATAATTGTAATATGCAAGAACCGGTTTTTGCCATTTGCAGCCTTAGAATCAGCTGTATGCCGCTGACATAATACACGATAATGCCAATGAGCAGTGTGCGCTATTTTTACATCCCAAGGTCGTTTTTGAAAGCGGACGTATAGGCTAGTATAGTGAGAAGACTGAAGAAAACACGGCATATAATTTACATCATCAGTATGCATACTTTTCTGTTTGCTTATAACGTTAAACCTATAGGCACGCGCCCGGGGCGTGCCTATACAGTGTGAGTCAAAACAAAAGTTTACACCTAGAAAATTGCTAATTATTAAAAAAATCATCTTGAACAGTAAGTTATTATACATCTTATGAAAGAGCGTTTTATCAAAAATCATCTGTTATCATTTTTATGTGGTGTGTGTTCACGCTTGGATGATCAGGAGGCATTGTTTGTGAGAGTGCAAAAATCGACTTGCGCCAAAGTTGCTTATGTGATGTTTAAATAAAACAATTGGGATTTGGGAATTAAATGGGTTTTTGCAGATCCAAATAACATCCCTAACAAAATTAATCATGCCACACATATCAAATATCAAATATCGAATATCAAATACCAATGTTAATTTGTGCGCGCGTTTGTGGACGTGTGAGACTTCGCTTCTGCAAAAAGCATATGCAATGCATTTCATTTGATACATTCAATTCATTTTTTCACTCCGCTAATCCCAACATAATACATGCTGCAGGCATCACTTTGGCGCAAGTCGATTTTTGCACTCTCGCAACAATGCCTCCTGTTCATCCAAGCATGAACACATACCACACAAAAATGATACCAAATGATTTGGGATAAAACACTTTTTCATACGATGTAAAATAATTTACTGTTCATAGATGATTTCTAAAATGAATAGCAATTTTTTAGGTGTATAAAGCCCTTTTTTTTACTCACACTGTATAGATAGTTGGACAATAAAATCGATATAATATGCATGTATCCATAGCGACCTCGAGATACAGACAACGTGATGACATGGTACAGAACAAGATTCACCCCCTTCAAGATCCAAATTAGAAAAGAGATGGCGTGAAAAAGATACATGTATAATGAATGATATTATGAATAATAGAGAAGGTAATTAACTCAAGCCCGGCGTGTAACCTTTTTTTTTGAAAGCTTCTGGCTCTAGAATTAAAAGCGAGGTGTTTCGCCATTTTCCCTTCTTTTACACCTTATTATTTTCATATATTATTATGATAATGATGCAACCCATTAATAGGCTATTGCATTGGTTATGGAGCACAGGGAAGCAATGTGATTTCGTTTTCATAATTCGGTAAACTATTATATCTTAATTGAAATTGGTACGGTTTATTGAGAGAATTGTGTATACATTCATGACAATCGTAACAAATAGTTACACTCATGATAATACAAACACTTAGTATGATAACATGTATAGGGTTAGGGTTAGTATAAGAATCATAATTCCGGAGGTTTGTTTTTCCTAAAGGTTCTTGATTCCGAAGGTTCATTACTTCGAAGATTCAGAATTCTAACAATGAAACAGGGTTTAAACTTCCGAAGATTCAAAATCCAGAAGATGTTTTTAAAAAGGGATTCATACTCTGAAGGTTCATAATTCTGATAAATAATTGAAAATTTTGTATCCTCCCTCAGTAAAAGAAACCCCTTTCCACTTTTAAAATTATGGTTGCTTTTCTGAATTCAAAAGTCTTTGGTATATGACAGATAAAGATTGCATCATTCATTAGTTGAAAAAAATAAAATAACATCAAATGTATTACCAGATACAAAATAAATACGTTTTTATATATTAATGTAGTACAGTTTCGAAATACTAAACTTATTTATACAAATATATACCTATACAAATATAGACATGCTAGATAGGTCAAAGGAAATACAAGGTTAGGCCTATGGTAATATTTAAAAAAGGATTGGATTATGAAATTTAAAATTTCGTTACCATTGTGAAACATATTGTTAGGATAAGCATCGCTATGGATTTCGAGAAATCAAACATCAAATTTATCGGTGCTCCCGCTAAATTTCAAATAGCGCCTACGGCCATACAATGGTAGCTGTGACCATGACAATCTCGGAATATGCAGTTCTGATATATAATTTCCAACCGGGAATAGAAAATCGGTCGATTTGAGTCAAGAAACATTTTTTCTGAAGCTAAAGTAATATCAGTCTTGAGAGGGAGCTATACAACAAAAAGATTTTATTATTCACAATCTATGACCCTATACCAAATGTTGTATTACCTTTAATGTGTTTATTAATCAGCATATCCCCGTATGCCAGTATGCCACGAAATCTTTCAAACTCGACCGTGGGTCTAAAATTTCGTTGAACAAAAGGAAAAATTAAATCTCATACTAACTTCCTTTGTTAAACCCGATTTCGGAAGTTTAAATCCTGCGTCGGGTTTAAGTTTCAGTAGAAAACAGGCCTATAAAAATTATAGTTTTGCCAATACCACATGGATTTATAATACACACATGTAGGCACTTTTTGAATAGTTTATAACCAGTACGTGCACGAAGCTTGATATTTCAATATTATCGGACATTTTGTATTAATATTGTTTAAAGTCTAGTATGTGCTTGCTTTAATGGCAAAACAAATGGCACGTGCATGTAATTTGATATCTCGTCTTGCTCTCAGGGCAACAGGAGGCGCTGTTCTTTTGCCTTACGACAATAATATTTGAGCGCGTGTTGGAAAAAAAAAAATATTCAAATTGTATACGCTTGAAAATAAGCATACGTGAACACACATCATGTCTCAAAAGCAACTAAATCCAGCATCTGGCCGATTTGATATTTAATTGTCTCCATCCCCGCAATCTTTACTTGCTATAAACCGAAGATGACGTGATCCCAGAATGTCTGCGCATGTACGAGTTCGTTTCACGTCCACATACTGCTACGTGTGACGTCATTTTAAGGCAATGTGACGTCCTTTTAATCAAAAGGCTCCTAATAACGCAATCTTTTGCGGCTTGCAGCAATTGTAGGAACTGTAGAGATACAAAATATAAGAACCGGTCAGATTCTGGACTAAGAGTAAGAGTACTAAGAGTAAGAGTACTGTAGATGATTTTGTTTCGTAAATGCGCAATATGCTCAATGAATGAAGCAGGGTACAATGAAAACACAATTGACATGTGAGGGTGGTTGTTATACCAGACTGCTAAGAAAGAATAAATGCTTGTTAGTAAGCAACCAGACGGACGACGGATTTAGTTCCTCTCCGAGGGACCTAGGTAATGAGGATTAATGCCTTACCAAAGGGCACTAGCGCATCGCCTTGGTTTTGAACCCGGGTCACCGGATTACGAGACCACTGCTCCACCGACTAAGCTATCGCGCCTCTCTCATTTTGCAACAGCTCAAAGCAGAATGTTAAATGGATATCCAACACAATAGCAAACTACTCTAAGCAGAAAAATCGAAGAAGCAGACTTTTGAAAGTTTGGACAAAATAGGACAAAAATGAGAAAGTTATACATTTTCGAGAGTTGTAATCCCTAAACGTTTGGACACTTCCAAGTTTGCTTAATAGGTTATATCGCTATAACCAATATTGACAAAATGAGGGACAACTGTCCCGTTTGTTCAAAACAAACAAAAATGACTATTGTCATTTTTTTTTTCTCTAAATCTTTGATTCGGGGTGTCTTTCATTTAATATAAGTGAGCCTTTAATGTTATGGTATTCACAGCATAGTTTGAGTAGCGCTCCCAGGGAGAAGGGAAACTCTCCAGGAATGCTTAGGGAAACTCTCCGGAAATGTATGATAATAATAATGTTCACGGCAAAAGTTATATGCGATTACTTTACAATCCAGTATTAAGCGAATTTCCGATTTGATATTCGGATTGCTTTGGTGATCTCATATTTCAAACACTCATAACTCAATCGGTTTTCTTGCACCGGAGACAGAATATGATATACAAACTATACGGAGTCTTTGCAACTGTGTCAACGAATTGTCTCTATCTCTCCCTCTTTCTCTCACTCTATCTCTCTCTCTTCCTCCATCGTTTTCATTGTTGTAGGCAAGAGTTGGCCAAGTATCGCTCAGAACTGGATGACAACTCAAAGATTATTTTGCACCAGAAGAACGTTAAAGTCGGGGAGGCTGTGAAGTTCGTCTTTAGCAAAGGTAGCAAAGTGATGACCAGTGATGTCTACAAACACCTCCCAAAAGTAAGATCACAATTATTGTTAATACGTCATATTGCATTCGATGATCATTTTACATGACTGCATGCTAAGAAAGCATGTGCAGGCTCGGACACAAATGCCAATTCCAGTCCTTGTCTATCAAGTCCCTGATCGTTCGATCCGTGAAAACGTTGGTCCATTTAACAATCCACAAAGGATCCTTGAAACTTGTAATTTAATATATAATAGAGAGAGAGAGAGATTCTTTTTCCTAATCCAATGAAATACATTTCACAGTGAGATTCATTTTCTTCAACCTTTTTTCTACTTAACGAAATAATCAGGTATTCCCTTAAAAAATAGTATGGCATCGTAAAATTGAGAGCATAATTAGCAGAATAATGCAAGAAGAAAGGGAAAGGGAAAATAATCTAAGAATAAGAAGCTGGAAACGCCCTGTAACTGATTAGGCCTGTATGAAACGCGAAAGAGCTGTTTAAATTACTCTGTAAACTTTCTTTGATCGAAAAGCAAAAATCAGTCGTCCCTCGATCGAACCACGTGGTCCAAACGGTCGAGTCCAAACACCTCTCGAAGACCCTTGCATTTTCTTTCAAAATCTTTGATAGATATAATTTGACCATGCCTTTATCATCTGTATTTCTTTCGGGAATTAATTAAAATACTTAAAATAAGAGAGTAATACGTTCCCTTAAAGTATATATTTTAAGAGAATCCCAAATATTGAGATAATCACATCAATAGGAAGCTTTTAACCACCTTAATAACTCTAAATAGTGTCCAACTGACAAAAACAAGTTTAGAATGGTGAATTTATGCGAGTAAACTCTACCAAACTATCTAAGGCTGAAACCCGGAAGTGCATGTAGAGTCGGGCCTCTATCCGTGACGTTACGAACGGGACTCGTGGGCTCAGTGAGAGTCAATGGTAGTGATATCCCTAAATGCTATCCTGCCAGAGCTTGGATTTGTTGTTGTTAATGAGTATATTTGATGGATTTTCTGTTTTCATTTGAATGAAGAATAACGAAGCAACATTTTCCAGTCGCTGATTCCTTTTTATATCCTCATATTCCTTTTTATATCCTCATATTCACCTATTTGGTGGAGATTTAAGACGAGTTTACTGCTTGGGAAACAAGGTTAAATCATGCACGTATGAATAGGCGGATGCATTATCTTGTCATCAGATAAGGTACAGGAGCAATTTTGTAAAACGAATAGGCCTAGAACTATGATGGTACTTTTCATAGATGTGTGTGACTGCCTTAAAAAAGGATACAGTACCAGTTAAACATTTTATGTTTTAAAATATATCAAACTTGAACGAGATCATGCAAGCGCGCTTCCTCTATAATATTTCGACAACGTCTAGTGATCGAACGTTATTCATCCGCGAGTGATGCAGCTCTAGGCGCGGCTTGCTTGTGATCGATAGAACTTACGTGCGCTGGTTATGTTTATCGGCAATTGCAAGAGAATGAAAGCGACATTACCAGCTAAGAAAAACAACTATAAGATCTGCCCCTCAGTGACTACAGGTGTCAGAATTGGTAGATAGCACAATGCACAGCATGAAAGAAGATGAAGGCTCTTTGGGTGATGCTCGTTATTCCGAAGGTTCGTTATTCCGAAGGTTCGTTATTCC
>BEXV01003358.1:22037-40692 GCA_003118195.1 Hemicentrotus pulcherrimus | reverse complement strand
GGGGGGGGGGGGGGCAATTACCCAATCAGTAACTGAAACCCAACCAATCAATCAAACAGCGAACTAATCAAGGGAACAATACATCTACCAATCAAATATTCAATCATTCATAAACTGAACGAGGTCAAAATAATTGACCTTTTAATTTAGTTGACCACCATTATCGCATATCAGTCGTACAATCACTCACACATACGTTGATGCATGTTCTCTGATATACGATTCTTAAAATGTAGTTTAATGCATACCTATCCATGCTAGCGATGAATTATACATTATTGTATCCTAGTATTCAGAAAATTAACTGTTGCTATGTCGGACAAGCACTATGGTATGCCATACTTTCTAACACGTAATGTATGCAATTTGCATTCTGAATACTAGTATTAGGGACTTTTAGATTTATACGACGAGAACGCGGACCGCCACGTGTGACATCCTTGTAAGGTAATGTGACGTATTTTTTCAGGCACTGCCGTACTCGGCCCAGTGCCTCGACACAATAGGGACTTTTAGATTTGCGTGGACTGATACGTGTGACGTCCATTCAAGGCAGTGCATTAAAAGGACGTCGATGGTAGCAATCCCCATTGTCTTCGTGCGAATCTAAAAGTCCCCAATGTCAAACGCGGCAGTCCATGCTCTCTTCGTTTAAATCTAAAAGTCCCTAATGTAATACAATAAGATCAAATCCTAACAGGTGAATAGAATAATTCATAATGAGGTTCTTCACAAAGAGACGTACATGAAATTTAATAACATCACGGAAATGGCCTATTCGATGCTGGATCATTGTCGAAACTATGATAATTTCATAGTGCACACCTGTTGCATTATCATAACAAAAAAGACCTCAGAAGTCAGGATTTATATACAATAATTATATTTTATTTTGTATTATAAACAAAATACATGCATTAAAAGAAATGAACATAGAAGTATACAATTTAATATTAGTGAGGAAAAAAGTATACAAATATGTACAAGACAATAGCCATAGAACAGCAAAACACCCTCAATTTTCACAAAAACTAGATTCCTTTTTCTTGAATTTAAAAAATGTAAAACTTGGAAATTTTACAACATATGTGCATAACTGGCAACAAGACCCTATAACAAGATATGTTCTTATACGCAAAGTAACATTTTTTAATTTTGGGGCAAGATGTATTGATGACTGGTTAAAATTCATATTGCACAACTCTATCTTGTTGTTTATTGCACGAATTTTATCCAAATATCATTTAAATTGTATCATATTATTCACGACGCCCTGGAAGAATTTAGGAGAATTTTGCTCGTGCTTAAGTACCACATGATAAATTTCCAGAACTTGATATAGAACATAACTAAATTAGAACGAGTTATGACATTTGAAAATAAATAAATAATTGGTTATTTTATTCAAAATAATTAGCGTAGATTGAAGAATCTTGTTTTGGGGGGATTGTAGGTGTTGTGATTTATCAAAACTGCACTGGAAAATAATATTTGTGCTACTAAACATGGTGTTCATTATCCGCCGTCATCCGGACATCGTATTATCAAACTATAGATTTTGACCACGTTTTAAAACAGTGCACCGGATGTAAATTAAAACATTATTATATAAAACAGTTTTACAAGTTTAAATGCATTCATATTCCCTTTCATCTGTACAGTTTTACTGGATGGCTTACACTACAGGAATCGGCATAGTTGAAAATTTGATTATGTTTGAAATTAGGGTTGGTGTTAGGGTGGAAGTTAGGATATAGGGAAGTGTTGGAAATTGACTTCTGGAAAGAGATATAGTGGAGAGAGCGTTGGCCTCCGTTTGGGCGTGGTCATCGGGATGGGCGTGGTCGCCATTGATTTGGGTGTGTTCGGTCACACCGCCAAACCCACTCTAAACCGACCTATTCTTGGGAAAATCGGGGTTGAAAATGAACGGGGGTGCTTGCTGTTTGTGACTGTGCCTCATAGCTTATGGGAGCCGCTCGGTCAGACAGTAACCAAGTCCTTGGCAGGCCTCGACCGGGTCACCTATGGCTGGGCTGTCCTGACCGCCACGTGGACGGACGGGACGCAACTCGGACTGACACTGCACAGGGTGTAAGAAAAGAAAAGGATGTGGCATGTTAAACACAATTTAAAGTACTTGAACTGTTAAATAACATTGATTTAATGAGATGGACAATTTCATAGGGTGCTGACGGAGATGTAGGATAACGAGCCTGTAAATGATCGATTAAGGTACTCAGAGAGAGTGAGAAAGATAAATAGAGACGGACAGGGAGGGAAGAAGGGAAGGAGGGAATGGGAGGGCAGATAAAGAGTGAGAGACAGTGAGGGGAGGGGAGAGAGGGAGAATGGGAGAATAAGAAGGGGTCAATTTAGAAAGTGTGAGAGAGCGAAAGGGGAGAGTATAAGAAAAATGCTAGAGAGGTGGAGAGAGATAGGGAGAGAGAGGGGGTTGGGTGACGAGTTCGATGCAAAATAAATTCGCCATCCAACTGTGAAGTGTTTCAATTCACTGAATCATCTTCACCAATTCATTCTCTGATCTGTAGAGCCCTTATATAAAATGGCTGTGATCTAATAAGTACCATAAATGAACAAAATGAATTGAAATTCATATACAAATAAAAGATGTATAAGAATTTATATTTTCGTATTAAAAAAGTGAACGCTTACCATAGTTCGAAGATTTCCTGGGAGAAGGCGGCACATGGTCTGCAAACCAGACGATTCGTGAGACTGTGACAGACAAGTAATGGTAGAATTTATGAGACTGATATCTATTCACTATTCATATTGCGAAAAGCTGTCACACAACGTACATATGCCTACGATAATGATTATTGAAACTAATTTGACATCTGACAAGAACTTTAATTAAAAAAAAAACGATTTTTCTAATATTTACATCAAAACTGTTAACTTAAGATAAACACTCTTTGATATCAAGCAGAGATTTATTATCATTTTTTTTTTGTATGTCTGCATCACATCAAATTAACATTTGTAAAGTTCATCGTCATAGATGTCAGTCAATTGACAAATGGCAAATTGGCAATGCGTAAATGAACTTGTCATTTTATTGTCAACGGCATTGATCTGCACTTATATTCACTATTCATTCGAGTACAAAAATAAAGTTAATTTTTAACTTGAAAGAAGGCAAAAACAGTAACAAATTATTACTATCTATTCGAGTACAAAAATAACATTATCCGTAAACTTGAAAGAAAACAAAAAGAATAACAAACGTTACTATCCATTTGAGTACAAAAATATCATTATTTATAAACTTGAAAGTAAACAAAAACAATAACATACCCTTACTTTCCATTTATTTATTTATTTATTAATTTATTTATTTATTTATTTCTAATCTTTTGTCAGGGTACCCCATTCAACAATAAGTAATGGTCTTCCATGGGGCCCTGAATAAACATGGGCATAATTTTAGTACCAAAATAACGTTATTTATAAACTTGAAAGTAAACACAATCATTAACATACCATTTGGATATCGAGGACGTGGGACATGGCGATCATCCCCCGCTTGCATAATTGGCACTTCCACGTCTCCTGTAAAGCAAAAAATTATGCAAAATATTAAATAGTAAGTAAAATCCCGAGGACCATATCAGAAATGAAACATCGATAATAAGTATTCACGAGCCTTTGATCAACTCACATCATGCATACGTATCCATGAATGATAACAAAATGGGAAAATACTCAGTGTGTTCTTTGTATCGACACCAATATATGAGTAGGACGATCTTTGCAAAGGTATCCGAACTTTTAAAATATACTGAAATTTGACTCTTTGTGGTGAGAGAGGGGACATCCGTAGTTATGAAAAATGCACTTAATTATCAAAGTCCAAGTTAAACCCCGACAAAGCGTATTTTTCCCTTGTTTTGTATTGCTATGTGTTAACTCCTTCACCCCTTATAATCACCATATATTTGTAAGTGAATGATAAACAACAAATTATATTACCATGAAATATTTTATTTATTTCATGACTGAATTTTTATTCTTGTTATGGAGCTGCAATAACCTGTACGGAATCGAGAAGCTAACACTTGGTAAGTAATAATCAACGGCCGGAGATGAATTATAATTCCACAACTATGAATAATAACAAGAAAATGACTGAATGCGATTATATAAAAACCCTTTACTGTATTACTTTAATTTTAATGTGGATTATTATATCTAAATCTCCGATTATTCATGCGGTACAATAAAATATGTTCTTGAATGTTACAGATCAGAGCCATTGATGAGGAGGGTTTAACCAGCACGGTTCGAGTTGGGCACAACATTACGGTGAAAATTGCTTCGTTTGGCAAGCACAAAACAAAAGATTATACGTAATGGTGTGACCAAGTGAAACCAAGTTGGCCAAACTTTGCGTATAGATGGCTCTGCTACAAATACTCTGTAAAGCGCAGGGATAATTTGTTACCATTATTATCATGCGCTATACACAAATTACTTCATGTGTTTCTTAATTATCACTACTACCGGGCCTTAGCTTTGAAACAGTTCTTACATTTGTCATAGCACTTCCAATGCACCTCGCCATCTCTTCATTATGTTCAGGCTCGACTATTAAAAGATGAAATGAAAAAGCAAGTATTCAATCATACTGCTACATGTAAACAGCTTTCATTATTGATATCATTAGTGGTGTTATAAAAATAAGGTTCTATACACAAACTATTACTTAGACACGAAAATCGGGATTCCAAAATGTCGATCACCTTTTTAATTTAAATTTCGCTCTAAATATCCACAGATATAAAGGATAATAAAAGAAAATCAAGTAAACTCTTCATAGATTAAGTCAAAATTAAAAAACACAAGAAAACGAAGAAGACGGAAATGGACACCAAAAAAAAAATCCCGTTTGCATTGCCCTTATTCAAATGTTAGATCACGTCTTAAATTGTTTAAGCTTATTTCTAAATCACATAATACTGCCTTATTTGAGTAAACGTCGTTCACTATACGCACATTTGGAAGATCGACCATAATACAAGGGCAAAGTATTTCTTTGTTAAAACCATGCGTTGCCTTTATCGTTATCTTAGATTATAGACAAACCAATACTTCAACAATGAAGATAACAAAAGTGATCATTTATGTCGATTTCATCATGATTTTTAGTGATACCCGAATCGACTTATATGTAAAGATACATGAAAAATATCAGATTGCAGCTAAAAACGCTCAGATGAATATGTTGATCATTAATCTGAATGGAGTGAATCAAATTGGCATCACTCACCCTGGGAATCGAAGGGTGTGGTAGCCCTCTTCTTTCGGCCAAATGATCCCATGCCTCCCATACCTCCCATGCCCGGCATTCCACCCATTCCACCTCCCATACCTGCAAACAAATCAGAAGAAAATGGTTACAATTATTAAGCCACCAAGTTTTGATGAACGTAATGCCTTTGAATAATTTGTTTTGATATAAGTTGTACAAATTAACAGCCCTTACCTGCCTTAATTGACGGAAAGACATTCGAAATCAAATCGTGAATACGAGAACTCTCATGCCCATACCCATTTCAGGCATCTCCATCCCGATTCCCGCAAACAAATTATCGAGGCAAATGTGCAAGTATTAACTCATCATATTTTGATTTATCCTTTATTTTGACAGAGTTGTGTAATTGATTTGAATAATTATGCAAATAAAAGTAATCCCTACATTGACAGAAACATAATTAACAAAACTTTCATCTCTATAACTTTTTTGATTGATCAATGAAGTTTTGAGCAGACATAAACTTTATCTATAAAGAATAATGCATTTCTCACAATCACTTCATAAAAAGAGGTAAAATGGTAAGTATATTCCAACCTCATGGGCAACAGCGTATATAATTATACATTAATTACATTATGTGTCATATATGCCAATTACCAGGGAATTGCTGCTGCGGTTGTTGTTGTTGTTGTCTTCCTCCCAAAAGACTCTTGAGGCCTGGGATGTTGATCCCAAAACGTTCTGTTAAAGTAGAAAGGAAACACGTTACCATGGTTAACTATAGTTACCCGTTGGGTTTCAAAGCAAGGGGGCAAAAGCTCGTTTAACCCCCGCTTGCACGAATCCGCCAAAAACAAGATTTATATACTAATATAATTTGCGTTGACAACGTACATGTACATGTATGTCTAAGAAATGCTCAATCCTAATTTTCTATGACAGAGAAAAAATGCAGGGATCAGGAAAGATGTGTGATAATCTAGCTTTTCTTTCTTCCTTTTTTTAATTTTTAATTTTCTTGTTACGCGATTCGGGGGGCGTACCCCCGTTTCCATCGTGGCTACGCCACTGGCTACTATTACTAAAAACTTTCTTAAAAGCTTGTCTGCACTCGTTTGGCCAGAAAGGATTAGACCTCCCCGCATGGTCACTGACAAGTGTTTATCTCATCAAATCAGCTCTCAATTAACATAATAAAAAGTATGGCACGTGGACCAACGGTCACCGGATACGCATTGTTTGATATATAGAGGTCGCAAGTAGCTATCAGTAGTACAGTGGGGCTTTAACGAAAACTGAACTCACTGAGGATGCTATCCAGCATGGCGGGTACGTTGAACCAAGATGGTTTCTCCTGTGGCTGTTGAGGGCGTTGAGGGAACTGTTGCTGAGGCGGTTGAGGGAACTGCTGGTAGGGGTTGTAAGGAGGGTTCATCATCTGTCTCTTGTGTCGCTGCTGCTCGTCACTGTGTAGGTTCAGGTTCTGCTCGTTCACTAGACCAAGCAACATATTAACTGTATCGGTCAAAATGCTTGATTTAACATGATTGCAAATAATGTGAAGACATCAACTCACGGACAACCCCAACACCTTACAGCATTGCATATACATGTAGGAATCCTGTTCGAATAGACCGCACTGCAACGTTTGTTTGTGTGTTTTTGTTGTTGTTTTGTTGTTTTTTCTGGAGGGGGTAATCAACAGCAGCTGTAGCTCTCCAATTAGTTGACGTAGTTGGTCAAAATTCATATATCAATTCAATTCAATTAATTTCGGTTTTTGGTCAGATTAACTTAAATTGATGATTGACGGGTTTTATAAGTGGCAATCGGGCGAGAACCAAACTGAAAATTGAAATTCTAATTTTGAAATGTCTCCAGTAGTCAAACACATATATAGACACATCAACACGTTGGACAGTAAACACGGCTACACGAAAGTGGGGATTAGCGGTTGTGTGGATTTTGTGTAGATTAGAGATTATGTAGTCCCAAATCCCTGTCTCATTCGCCTTTCTGTTCAAGTAAAATAAGGTAATATTTTGTTAAGGTTTTTTTATTCACATACTCTACAAAATAATTAATCCATCCCAACTTTTATAACTTTTAAACTTTTATAACTTTTAAACTTTGTTTTTTTTTGGCCATAATGTCACCATGCTTTTCTACATGTAATTCTAAATTTCGGTATTTTAATAACCTGGGAACTGCCTCGACAGTAACCTTTATTTGGTTCTTTTGCAATTTCCATTTCATGTTCATTATCTATTTCTTTGATTTCTTACTCTTGTCTTTACTTCTCTTTTTAATTGTGTGTTTAAATTTTAATGTATACTGTGTATCCTCCATGTACATGTAAATATGTTGTCGATGTACAATGTTTTTTAACGTACTTTTTTTAAATGGACTTGAATAAAATCAAATTGAATTGAATTGAAATTGAAATTGAAAATTGAAGGAAAGAAATGTACAAGATTTTAATTTGAAGATATGCTCATCAACAGCGTATCATTCTACCTAGAATTGACATTGATTTGATGTGAAAAATAATATTAAAATATTACTCACATCCTGTGTCTCTCCTCTTTCGTCCGAATCCGCCCATGCCGCCCATACCGCCAAACTGGCCCATACCGCTTTTTTTGCCTTTTTTACCCATGCCGCCCATTCCTGAAAAAAGAGGGGAAACATAATTCAGCTGAAATGGAGTCATCGCAAAATACCACTTTCATTACATAACTTTGGCGAATATGTCTTATATCAAACGACACATTTATTTACAAGATACCAATATCGGAAAATATATTTTGGTCAATTTCTTTCTCCAATCAGTAATTAACGAGACCTTTTAAAATGGTATTGTGTCGGTCATTATGAAGTTAAACTCGTTTGTAATGAATTGAATACGAGAATGTATATGTTTATCCGCAACTCTTAAACCAGGGATCCGTTTCATAAAGCTCTTATTCAATGACAAATGACCAAACAAAATCAGTGACAAATCTGCCGCAAACCAATCAGGAGCATGGATTTCAGTAGCTTATAACAAAAACTGGCATTTGTCACTGATGACAAGTTTTGTGAAATGGGTCCCAGGAATAAACTGCAATAAGGACGATCCACGGTGCACAATGGCACACTCTGGCCTCCCCTCTATCGGATATTTCGACAATAATATCATTCATTAATAATAATAATAATGATAATAATAACCTGGATTTATATAGCACTTCTTACGAAATGCGATCTCTAAGCGCTTCACATAATTACCCCGGTCTTCGAATTCAGTCAGGCACACTATACGCTATCTCCACTCCCTGGGGAGTATTCCTACCATATGGTCACCGTCAGGTCATTTTCTGCATTTACTAACACAAAGGTTTTCGTCATCCTACTAGGTCCCCACATCTCTCTCCTGGCTATGAAGGGGAAATGTAGATTAATGCCTTGCCAAAGGACATCAGTGCCGTGTCGGGGATCGAACCCAAGACCTTTGCATCTCATTTCAAGGACTTAAACCACTTCCTTACCACACTTCTACATGTAGACTTCTTACCTTTAAACTGCTGTTGCCTTCTTCCGAGCATATCTAGGCCTGGGATGGTGATGCCGAAACTCTCTGTTGAGAGAGAAAACAGATTAAGCAATAAGACAACAAATAAAAAATGAAATACGCTGACGGCTTAGTTGGAGCGTCAGATTAAACATGAATTATTTAAATGTTACAATACTAATAATGGATTAGGGTGCAGCGCACATGTCCGTAATGTGACCAGGTCATCGTTTTACGGAAGCGTCAAAAGTATAAGTTCGCCGACATCCCTGTGACGTATGCGAAATTGTATTTATGACGGTTTCATGAAACGCTTCACAGAGTTCTCAATATTATTACACCGATTATAGCTGAGCCGGCAATGTATAGGGCTAAAGTATATCACAGACACATTAACAACTAGATGGAGAGTTTGGTTTTTATTTTTTCATGAAACGCTTCACAGAGTTCTCAATATTATTACACCGATTATAGCTGAGCCGGCAATGTATAGGGCTAAAGTATATCACAGACACATTAACAACTGGATGGAGAGTTTGGTTTTTATTTTTTTGTTAGACTAATGTATTTCTTAAGGATGTTCGTACCATCCCGGGATTGAAACTCAAATGGACCGCGGCACCATGACACCTGGACAGTCAAGTTGTAACGAGAGGAAACGTCATGTTCAATTTTGAAGAGAAATATGATTCTTGATGATGTCCTAAATCAGTATTATCCGTTGCACGTGAGGCATCGTTCACTTGCGCCATTAACTGCGCCAATCGAGCCTATACAGGCAATTAGTGCATGCGCAGGTTGTTCAACACAATGATTGCAATGTTCATGTGTGATTCCCTTTGTTAACGATGTCACCTAGCTTTCTCACGGCGCGTCTTACAAGGTGTATTAAAAATACATCGGTCATTAACGCAGTCCTGCGTCAGTAGCTTACGCCCCGTGCGCAGACGGGCACATGCGGCGTCATCGTTTTTACCGCGTTATTACGTACGAAAAACGCAAGAAAGCAACTAATTCAACACAATGTGTGCATTGTTCATTCAGAGTTCTCTCACCGTGCAAAACCGCACCAATCTCGGATGCAGTCCTGCGTCAGTAATTAGGGACTTTTAGATTCGCACGAAGACAATAGGTCTATGCTACGATCGACGTCCTTTTAATGCACGAATTTGAATGGACGTCACAAGTATTAGTCCACGCAAATCTAAAAGTCCCTAATGACGCATTGTGTGCAAGGGGGCATTGCGCCAACATGTGTTATGTAAACTTACTGAGGAGCTGGTCCAACATGGGGATGAAATCGAGCACAGATGGTTGTCCTCCCTGCATGCCCTGTCCTCTCTGCTGTCCTTGGAAAGGATTGAATTGCGACTGAGGGACCTGTCGGGTGAAACGCTGTCTCTCTTCGTCCACTGGGCGCGTTAGGGGGGAAAGATCAGTTTCAAATGTCAATTCAAATTCAAATTTCTACTTTTTTCTATTTAATTCATTAATTCAATTACAATTGCAAATTTCAAATAATTTTTTTACAGTCATTAATCATTTCAGTTTTAAATGAAGTTTTAAAACTAATTTTAAAAACTAATTTCCAATTCAATTTATCTTGTCATTTTCAATTCGATTTCAGTTCAAAGTTAACATCAATTTGAAATATATTTAATCTGAATACAATCATTAATCAATTCAGTTTTACATGAAGTTTTAAAACTAATTTTAAAAACTAATTTCCAATTCAATTTATCTTATCATTTTCAATTCGATTTCAGTTCAATGTTAACATCAATTGACAGTCCTAATTCAAAATCCATTTTATGAGCCTACTTTTAGATACATTCAGAATCCATAATGATACATATATAACAAATGAATTGATTAAATATGTTTGTTCTGTGTTTTTCAAAAATTACTTTTAAAATAAATTATAACTTAATTAGAATTTAGCCTTCCGTTTTAAGGCAAATACATTTCTGTTGCTCCTTCTGTCAAAACTAGTTTTCGGGTATTCACTATTCAAGATCAAATTTGTCTTAAACCTTAATGCAAAACTCTTTATTTTCCGCAGGTGCTTTTCACATACTCCTTATTCGACACCCTAATTGCCTTTCAAAAATGACTTAATCTGATTCAACAAATGTTGTTCAACTGCTTACTAATACTCAAGTTGCTAAAGGTGCTTTTCAAAACAGACTTACTTGAATCTTCAGTAGCCCTCTTCTTGCGTCCGAATCCACCTCCCATCCTGGGCATACCGCCTCCCATACCTCCTCCCATGCCGCCCATGGCTCCCATTCCTTCAAAAAAAAAGGAAACAAGAGCATGATATACAACGGGAGGACATTAACAGTGTTTAAGATAATAATCATTACATGGATATTTATATAGCGCCGGTATTTGCCAGGCCCTGACGCTCATGGCCCTTTACACAGATTACCATGGTTATAGCCGAGCTGCCTAAGTAACTATAGCGCTCAAGCATATCAGGTACCCATTTACACCTGGTTGGAGAGTGGCAAATGTAGATTAACGTCTTGCCAAAGGAAATTAGTGCCGCGGCGGGACTTGAACCCCATACGTTGTGAACTTCAGCCGGGTGACTTATGCACTAGTTGACTTACACTTACAAAGCATGGATGAGATTTTAATCCAAGCCCGTTAAAAGTTCGGGAAGAAGTTTCGGAATAAATCTGGACCCCAAAGAAGAGGACCTTGTCAAGCAACTTTGCATTAACATAAAAACACAATGTGAAATTTAACATTCGTCCCCATATCCCTGAAATCATCGATGGGGTGTTAAGGTCGGTCGAATGACCAAGTTGGAGTCAGAAACTTTTCCGGAGTGTCAACAATATCCTCCAACGATTGAAACTGCCCTTTTAATAGGAGTTGATCAAACACCCGTTGAAGAAGAAATAAACACATGCGGGAGTGTTGTTACGTGAATGTCAGGGTTTGGTGTGAAACCGGATGTACAAGCTATGGCACAAAGAAGAACAGGCATGATCTTCTGGGAAACTTTACCCATCTTGCTAGTGCGACCTGCATGTGACGAGTATAGCCAAGGATGTTCCAAATAGGTTAATGAAAAAGAAAATTAGTTGAAATATATTATGTTATGACCAATTAAATCAATTGATACAAAAAAAACAAGTACAGCCAACCTCTAATATTACATTTTCTGTTCGAGTGCATTTTGTCACATTATGAGCATGCCATGAGAGAGTCCCAAAGAATACTATTCTTACCTGTTTTCAACATCTGCATCCTCCTACCTAGCATGCCGAGGCCTGGAATCTGGACACCAAAGCTCGCTGTTGAGTAAAACAAAACGAAAAATTTCCTTGTCAGAAAAGTCTGTACGAATAAATTACTCAATTGTTGTTATTGGTGGTGGTTGAAGTTATGTTGCTACTGCTGTTGCCAATTGAAGTCAATGTGTTGCGGGTCATATTGTTGCTAATTATGTTATCCTCGTGGATAAAATTGTCCCTGTAAAAAAAAATTCAATTTGGCTCGTTTGACTGAGAGGCAGTTTTTAGTGTAGGCCTACAAGTACAATGCTCGGTACCCAGGTTTAAATCTGTTTCTTTTACAAAAGAGGTTAGCAATGAGCTGTCCATGGCACTTACTGAGAAGTCGGTCCAACATGGAGGCGAAATCCAGGAGGTTCATTCCTTGCATGCCTTGACCTTGCATGCCCTGACCCTGCATCCCTTGACCTTGCATGCCTGGAAATTGACCATACGGTGACTGCTGGTTCATTCCTGGAACCTGTCTCTTGGTGCGGCCATTGTTTTGGTAGAGCACGCTTTCCTCCTCGGGGATGGTGACCTCGGGCTCGGAGGGGAAGTCGCTGGGGATCTGTGGCTCCTGAGGTGCTACAGGATCCTGAGCGGGGAGGAAGGCGTCCAAGCCTAAACCGGGGAAGTCGAACCCACCGGAGATACCGACGCGGCTGTTGGCTCCACAGAGGCGGAAGGTTTCGCACGTATCTCTTGCGTCCTGTAAAAAACAACAACAAAACAAATTGCAGTTTAGCAAGCCGGTCCGTCGGCTCGGATTTGATTTGTATAGGCCACTTGCAAAACAAGCTGCGATTAAAGCCTGTCTGCACTAGTTTAACCAGGAGGATTTAAACATCCCTGCATGGTCACTGACAGATGGTTATTTCATCAAATCAGCTCTCACTCAACATATCAGTAAAAGAGGATCATGGGGAACAACGGTTACCGCTTTGGCATTGTTTGCTTTCGAGAGGGCGCAAGTAGTGCAGTCCCGCTTAAATCGAACCAAGAGTTAATCCATCCCTGAATCGTTCGTTCACGTCTTCGCAGATTCTTGGGTATAAATATTTTGTTTAATATCCCGACTGTCAGGATCCTATAATAATCATACCCCAGTCATTATGTTCATAGAAATTCTTCGTAAATTTAAATGAGTTTGATGCATCATAACTTCAATGGCTACTCCAAATTAGTAGATGTAGCCAATATCGGCAGATGTCTTTGGTGATCATGAATATTCGATAATACTTCAATAGCCTACAGATCTTAGTTTGTAGGTCTTCCTTCCATCATTCCTTCTTTCCTTCTTTCATTCCCTTCTCTGTCTTTATGTTTCTGTCTATCATTTATCTATCTCTTCACTTGTATCTCTCACTCATCCCACTCCCTTCTCTCTTCTCTCTCCCACACACACACACACACTCTCTCTCCCCCTCTCTCTCTCTCTCTTTTCTCTCTCTCTCTCTCTATTTCTCTTCAGCCTTTTCCGTATTCTTTCTAAGATATCATCAGTCTTGTCCCATAAACTTACAAACATGTTGGATGCGAAGTCCTTTAGAGCGGCAGGGTAGTGCTTAGCGACGATGTAGCATTCAGTCTTGTTGATGCAGGGCATTACGTCACAAGACTCCCTCAAAAGGTTGCCAATTTGACTCTATGTTATCAAAAAGGATTTAAAAATCAAAGATATAAATTATCTTTAAAACACATGATGCACATTGCAGTATCTCTATTAAAGACACAGTGCCTCAAACAATCCTTACTTTTTCATAAAGAAGATGTTTAGAATACTTCAAGAAACAAATATTTTAAATTTGTATTTCGGTTATTTGTTTCATTAAAATATAACGGAACATCTAGACTGACAGGCGTCTATACTTTACGAGTGTCTGTCGATCATATAAATATTATCAATTCAATGACAGTGATTGTAACGATGCGTTTCAGGACATGATGGACACTCTGTCTAACTGTCTTTCGGTAAATTAAATTTGCGAAAACAGTGAATGAAAGACATTATCATCTTACCAGTGTCCGTTCATTCGTTACGTCTCCTTGCATCCTGTTTACGACATTCTCACAGCTTTGGCAAATTGTGTTCTCCAAGTTATTCATGAGTGAATCTGATGAAATAATAGTGTTTGAGGTATCAATTAAGTTCTTGAAAAAATGCTGTATTTTGGTGATAATTTTTTTTTAATGATGACAATACCATGTGCAGGTATTAATGATACAACATTGTATTGGGTCAAGGGGACTAAGACATCCATTATCATTATTCGACAATATTCGTTGAAATTTAATTAATTAGTTACTTTAGACTTCAGAGAACGAAAAACTATTTTCTTAAAGGAATTTAGTAGATTATTCCTGGGTCAAATATATGAACATAATGCGAAATGATGGAAATCGGTTATAAACAAATATTTATTACACTCGTTGCCACCCGAGTCGTAGTTTTGATTTTGTTACTATTTTACCAAGCCTACGAACGCAATCCCATTAGTTAGTAATTAGCCGCAACGGTTAACTCTGTTCATTTTGGCAATTTTTGTTGGACCATATAATGTCACCTTCAGATGGCGCATCAAAGACCGCGCCAGTTGTTGACGCACTCCTACGTCAGGACAAATGACGCCTTTCATGGGCACCAACAATACTACTCACCCATTTGTTTGACGAAGTTGGGGATGAGGTCTTTGAAGTTTAGGGACCTCCTCCTGCGTCCGAACATTTGGCCGAATCCACCGGCCTGGGGTGGCTGTCCAAATCCTTGGCCATAACCCTGGTTTGGTGTCTGTGGACGCGGAGCCTGGTTCATGTAGGGGTTGTAAGGTTGTTGTGGCTGTTGTGGCTGTTGTGGCTGTTGTGGTTGTTGTGGTTGTTGGTTGTAGGGATTCTGGTTCATCCAGGGGTTGGTCGGTTGCTGGGGTTGAGGGCTGCAGAAGGTGAGGGCCTTGCAGACCTCCTGGGCAGGCTGTCGATATCGAAAAAAAAATCATTGTCAGCTATAACCCCGTCTTCACTAGTTTGGCCATGGGGATTAGACCTCCCTGCAAGGTCACTGACGGGTGGTTATCTCATTTAATCAGCTCTCAATCAACATAAGAAAAAGAGGGTAACGGGGACCAACAGGCACCGATCAGGCATTGTTTGCTATATAGAGGGTGCAAGTAGCTATAAGTATTGCAGTTGGGCTTTAATTTCGTTTTGTTCCGTTCTGTTTCATTTTGCTGTTATCTATATATGGAAATTAATGATTAAGAGCTTAACCTTTTACTAGATTCCCCCATATTTAACTTCAATTGAATTTGTCATATTTCAATTGATATACCATTCAATTGTACAACATCTCCGTATGATATTTCGACCGTATTATTGCTTTCATGGCTTCATATTAGTGTATGTATTTTTACACCTATATATTTTGTTATTCTTGTTCTTTATTGCTTATGATTTACGTAATTAATGTGAATCTGAGATGTGACATAAAACTAAACTGAAAATGATACTTAATATTGAATTGAATTGACCGGTATGCCACTTCATTACTCACAGTAGATTGGAAAAGTTGCATGGTCTGGTTGACGACGAATGACGTCAGCTGGTTGCATTGATTAGAAAGCTGCCAGTTGGGCGCGGGAAGAGTGCTGCAGACTTGCTGTGATTGGTTGATTGCCTGTAAACACACACACAAATTACGAAATGACGTCTTAAATGTCCCTTTAAAGATTAAAATAATTATAGGAATACACATATTTTTTTTTTTGGGGGGGGTAAGTGTCGGGGTAAAGAGAAGGGGGTATTAAACAAAAGGAGGGTTAAGAGAGGACAATAATATAGCAGGAAGAGGGAGGTAAGAAGAGAGAGGGAGAGAGAGAGAGAGGGGGGCAGGGAGAGAGAGAGAGAGGCATATAGGGAAAACGGAACGGTAAAACTAGAAAAAGAAAAAGGGCAAAGAGAGCTCTAAGAACTTGATAAGTTTAAGTAGAATAATATTCTCTCTCTCTCTCTTTCTCTCTCTTTCTCTTTCTCTTTCTCTCTCTCTCTCTCTTTCTCTTTCTCTCTCTCTCTCTCTCTCTCCCTCTCTCTCTCCCTATCTATCTCTATCTCTTTCCCTTCCTCTATATTTTACTTTCTCTATCTTTCTCTCTCTCCCTCCTTCTTTATTAGGAAGACCCAGAACCGAGTTCGAGTCCTGCGGACATCTCTTTTACAGATACATGTACTTGTCTTATTGGGTCTATTAAAAGACACAAAATTAAGATCATATTGACAACCATCACATATGATTCATGTACGATGGTTTTGACTACTCCAGACTTATTGGGAAGGAGAATGGCTGATTGATTGATAGATACGCCACTTGAGTCATTAAGGTTTGTCTATAATCTCTTACACGCACTACATTCTGAGGACACGCTATTTGGAACGGATTACGTAATAGCATCGAGGATACATCCAGTGATGTATACTTCAGGATCTCGTAATCTTACATGCAAATTTGTGAGCATCACACCTATTAAAATGGCTATTAGATGAACTTTTTTGATGGTAGAAGGAATCCGAACTTGGCGTTGATGCCAATACGCCGTAATATTTAGAAAATTGGAAGACTGGATACGTTTGTTTTCATTCGACAATAAGTGAAGATGTTGTGGACATGCTGATGGTAATTTTCAATTACTTCATTTCCAGCATTCTTCGGGAATCTGTGCCTGTCATTTTACATAGCCACGACGATTTGAAACGGAAACCCCTAATTATGCCTATTTCAACCTGGATGTTCGTTTGGATCCTTCTCAGATGGAGTACACATTAAGGTAAGGTGAAATATTCAATTTGCAAACAATGTGGCGCAACTAATTCTTGTGACTTTATAACGCTTATTTTGTCATCAATGTTTTGGTAGAATGGGGGAACAATTAAATAGATTTTTGTTTGTATAGTAGATCGATAGAATAAAATGTATTTTGTATTACTGCCTAATTATTGAGTACAATGTTCTTTTGAACTACAATGGCAATTAAAACCAACTTTAGTATTATAACTTTAAACAACAAAGTCAATAACACTTGCGTGGTAATGACACATGTTGAGCTAAAGCTAGGGTAATAATTTCCGAAGCTCTTTGGAAGCGCATAGAGACTTAATATTATGCGCTAAACAAGAACGGACTATTATCATTAGTTGAAGTAGTAATTGTAGTACCTTGTGAATCTGTCCTGATACACAAAATCTAACTCTTAGACATTAGGTACAAGGGCACTAATCCTCAAAATGAACACACTTCATAAAGATTTTTAATTTTGGTACAGTTTGACAAACTGTGACTTGCATACTGTCAAAAGATGTGAACATTATGAATAATCATCAAGGCCCATCCTTAAGGAGATGTCAGAATTGCTCCTTGTAAAACTGTTTAAAGAATGTTGGACGGATTTTTGATCTGTACCAGAAAAGTTTATTTTGCACCACGTGGTAAGCGATTAGCTCATTAGGGTGAATGATGATCGGTAATCGAACAGATGGGCATAAAACTACACAGAGTTGGATGGAATCGTAATCATATCTCTAGACTGTTCATTGTAGAAGTTCGTTTGTGCTTACCTGATTCCTGAGTTGGAAGATGGACTGCTGCGCCCCGGTGATGAATGATACACACAGGTTACATCCAACGCCGAGGTTCAGCTTCTTTAAGATGCTGCCGCCTGCTGAAGACAGGAACGAGCCAAGTTGGTGCATCGCTCCTCCGCCCTGGTTGGGCATGGGGTTCATGCCGGGCCTCGGTTGTCCCATGTTGGGGTTCATGCCTTGCCCCATGCCAGGCATTGGTTGTCCCATGCCGGGGTTCATCCCTTGTCCCATGCCGGGGTTCATCCCTTGCCCCATGCCGGGCCTCGGTTGTCCCATGCCCTGCATTCCCTGGCCCATACCGGGTTGGCCCATACCGGGTGGGCCCATGCCGCCCATGCCGCCCATGCCGCCCATTCCGCCATATTGGGCGTTGCCTGTTTCAAAGGAGAGGTAGAGCGAAGGGAAGGGCAGTGGGAGGGGAGAGTAGAGGGGAGAAAGGGGGGGGGGGAAGAGAGAGAGAGAAAGAAAGAGAGAAAAAATGTTGTAAGTAATATTCAATATCTCGACTCTCTTTTGTACCATCAGAAGTGCCATCTTTTTAAAGGCCTTACAGATTAGAACATTATAGTTTCTCAAACATTGGGGAAAACCTCACAACTTCGAGCATTGAATTGACTTGAAATGAACTGAATTGACATGTGTATCCATCATCATCACAATATATACAAATATAAAAGATGGAATATCACGATAGATAAGTTATAACAAATTTCATGTAAAGTGACACAATAACATTTAACGAAAGTGTTAATCATATCGGAAAATGGTGCATCTGTAAAAGTCTTTAAGGATTGACCATAGGTCATTTTTGATTTGATTTGATTTGAATTTTATTTCCATATTTCACAAATAAATTTAAACAAGTAATTATACAAACAAACAATACATTCAAAAACGAAATAC
>BEXV01003357.1:3690-27229 GCA_003118195.1 Hemicentrotus pulcherrimus | reverse complement strand
CCCCCCCCCCCACCTTAATCAAACCAAAATTGCACCAATTACTTGAGATTACTCTATTTTTTTTCTTTAGGGCTAAAACTGACCGGAAATCATTTAATCGCTGTAATCCGACAGGTGTGCGAATGATAGGCGCGCGCTTTTGCCAAAATGGAAAGCTTTTGTAAGGTCATGAGGCGTGTGCTACATTAAACTGTAAACAAACTTTTCCCGCGCAAATCTATCTTTGTAAAGTTACTAGCAGGGTCAGTTCTCGCACGTGCGCGTGCCGACATGCAAAATGCGTGGACCCTGGGACCGCAGCAACGCGCCAATATACGTTTAATCCTTTGTCTCTGTTTATATACATGCTTCGTTTAGTGTCCATTTACTGATTTAGTATAGGCAAAAACTGATCAACCGAAAGGAAAGAGTGTTACGGATGGAGAGAAAGGAATTAGTAGTCGGAAAAACATCTGCTTGTCTGTTTACGTTTGTTGTACAATTTCTTTGCGGTAGAGAATGGATTGTATTCCAAAGGCAATTTATTTGCATAACCTGTTCGATGTACATAAATCATCAACATCATGAAGTTGTAGAAATGACAAGAAAGCGCGCGCAAAATTACAGCGAGCGTGCATGCCGTATACAGCGCGGTGCACAGTACATATGCATAGCCAACGAGAACATTTCCTTTTTTCCAGGGTTCAAAATGGAAAAACGGCGCGTGTCTATTTTTAGCTCAGCTAGCAGGGTCAAAGTAACGTTCGTTTTATGTCAACAGACAGAGGACAGCGAGCGTAGAGTGACTCATGCAGACAAAGGATGCTTCATATACTATAAGTGTTGAACGTGAACGTGCAGCGTGTTCCAGTGCAAACCATACTTTCTTTTTCTTTACTCCAAATTAAAAAATATCGTTTTGCTTTTAATGTTATTCTTTGCTTATTTAATCTACTTGAGTCTGGAAAGTGAAAGATTGTGCGAGCAGGGATATGTTAGTTTAACTCTCATATCCCTGGTGCGAGAGTACATTTTCTAGAAATAATGTCAAACAAAAGAAAGTACCCACCAAAACAGTTCACTAATTTCTCGAACAAAGTCGCGTTTCATACGATTACAAAAAATTAGGCATATTCATCTGTATACTTATTACTATACATTCCAATAGGAGCCCATACTTATTTTTTTTGATGCAATAATATTATTACAATTTGTTTGTAATTAACTGAGAACACGTTGCTGAACATATTACTAAGGATGTTACCCTACGTCGAAATAGACTTTACTTTGGCACTATCATAATCATAGAACTTTAAAGGTAAACAAATCATGACAAGAAATTGGGGATATTATACACATTTTTATTGTTAATTCAACCTTTCCTGGGTTTGAAAATGATAAAGGCGTCCTGCAAATGAAGAGTATGAAACAAAGATATCACCTTTCAAAAATATTTTTTTGAAATGACACATTCGAGAAAATAATACACTGGTCACTGGCAGTGATTTAACGTGAATCACACGTTTTGATAAAATGTTTAACGAACAAAGAATAAAGCAAAAAAACGTATATGAGTCGTACATAAACAGCGTGGGTTTTCGAACAAAGAGCCTCCACACACATGCCACTATCTCGAAAATATTGGCGCGCTTTAGTCACTGACTGTTGTTTAGTTCGTTCCATGCTGGTTATCAGATCGGAATGTTTGTTCGCCATGCATGCTAATGAACCACTCCCTTATCTGACGAAATCGACCAATCAGGTGATGTGTTACAAAGGGAAGGCGGTGCTTACGGCTGAGTAACGTGGATTTCTGTACGTCACTTCTACACACTGTACTGCCGCGCCGCATCCAGCATGTATTTTCAATGTGCATGCCATTCGAAGACCCCGCCTGAGACGAATACTACGGATATATAACTACCGTGTGGAGATCATAGTTCTGATAAATACGCTGGACAACCTCATGGTTTCTCATAATTTTTCTACCTCTTGATTTGGATATAGCATTATACTAGAATGCCAAGCACACTTTTCACCGAAATGGATCATAATACTGATGGGTTGGAGGACCATCAAAGGGCCCTTCAGTCGTTAGCCTTTAATTTGTCCATGCTCGGAATAAGCAACGAAGACGATGGCCCGTCAGCGTTGGATGATAGGGGAAGGAAAAGCAGTAATATGACGGAATGTGTCCCCGTGCCAAGTTCGGAACATGTTGCGGAAATTGTTGGTCGACAAGGTACGATCTCCAGGATATCTACATGTTCTCTTATATTGTGAAAAAGTCCATGTTTTGTTTTGTTATTGAAATATTTCGTAGGCCTACTACTTTGTGCTTTTCATGTCTTACTCAATATTTGCCAGGCCGTTATGTGCTTAAGAAATTTCAGCACAACGTGTTTTACGTGCACACGGTACGGGCCTTTGTTTGTCACATTCGCGCGCTTGGCCGCCTCGTGCTACATGCGTAACTTGTAGTTCTACTCACACCGCACAAAGCACTGTTTGTCAATGTACATGCAAAGTCCATGCCCATGCATTCCATGTGCTCTCATTATCTTCCTCGTGTATTTCCCAACTAGTATGGGGCTCTTGTATAAGATGATAATTTTATGTTAACTGTAATTTTAAAGAGCTTAACTACCATTTCTTTATCTTATTTTATTTATCAAGACTATCTTTTCTTTATTTTCCTTTTTCTTAATCATTTTTTTTTTGGGGGGGGGGGAGGCGATTCTAAATTTTTACATCATGTTTTAGTTTGACACTTTTTATTACTTTAGTCTAAGTTAAGCCTACAAGGAGAGTTGCATCTTCTTTAAATCAGGCTGTCGTTTCCATGTTCCTTGAACTTTTATTTTAAAGCTTTGCCATTGGAGTTGGACTTCTCTATTTTCTTGAAATTTTTGAAAGTAAAGACCAACAACGTCTAGACAGCTACACGATTTGATAGATCTAGATCTACACTCTTCAACACAGAAATTTATCTTCGCTGTGTGTAGACTAGATCTAGATTTTAAACATTTTATTTGCGTATTTTAATTTTTATATGTAGATCTAGACCGAGTAATCATGGTAATAGTCTGGGCATTTTGCGTGTCTGTTCTGATGCCTATAAAAGACCAAGACCAAAGTAAGCGTTGATCATGTGAACATGGTACTCTTTGGCATTAGAAGATTGGAACTTAGACCCTATTTTCATTCTAGTAGAGGTCAATGTTAAGGAACATGTACATGTACACATTTGTAATGATTAGAATGTACAATAAACTTGACTGACACATAACAGACAGTCTTCTCAAGCATTGATTGGGATTAATTTATATTTTTAAAAAACGACTGGTATAAAGAAAAAGATGCTAGGTCTATGTTTTAGTATGTGGAAAAGAAATTACAATGTTTTGTCAAACTTTCAGAAAAATTGAACTTGAAAAGAAATTAGGCCTAGATCTAGATCTAGATCTAGATCTAAAGATGAGTGTAAAATACTAAATTTGCCTTTGTAGCTTCGCCTCACTGATTAGCAAGATGAAGTCTGTTACATTATCAATTTTTTTATCAGTTCTGTAAGCCTGGACTTTGCATTGGTTACATGAACATTGTCTTTGAGCGATTTCAGTTTCTTTGAATTTATTTGTGGTAAAGGTAAAGGTATTACAAGTCCTTCAAACT
Source organism: Hemicentrotus pulcherrimus (assembly GCA_003118195.1). Taxonomy (NCBI): domain Eukaryota; kingdom Metazoa; phylum Echinodermata; class Echinoidea; order Camarodonta; family Strongylocentrotidae; genus Hemicentrotus; species Hemicentrotus pulcherrimus. The sequence continues at coordinate 23,575 of BEXV01003357.1, read as the reverse complement.
TTTCTAGTTAGGTTATCACATAACTACCTGCAAGTGATTGGAATAAAATACAAATTTTGGTTAGATAGTTGGGAGATGGACACATTTGTAGTTGTCATTGATATTAAAAAGCGATCTTCCATTCTAATTGCTTTTAATGGACGAATAGAGCGTCATTAAGCTCCAGCAACCTTCAGTGTATGAAAGGGCTGTTTAATGTTAAACACTTGGCGGGAATGTAGGAAGAAAAAACAAGTTGTCTTTAAATAACTTGGTAGTCATGTAGAATTTCTTAGTAGTATACCAATGAAAACAACATTTTGTCCACTGACTGAGAAATCATTTGTCATCCTGTTGCTTAGTGCGTCCATTGCATCATAGCCAGACCTATGGTCAAGAGAGTAAGAGTTGAATACATTGTCTTTGAATTGACATTGACATCCTGATGCCTGTGCTGAAACTGATTAAATATCCTGTTCAACTTCTGGCAATTAATCAAGTCATACGCCCTATTTTCTTTTTTGGTACATTCGTAATGAAGAGAGCATTTAAATTAGGTTTCATGGGGGAAGTATTCAAAACTACAAACAGTTGCTGTTTTTGCATGTGGTCAATGGTTATAACAGTTGAGAAACCTGCCCTGCAAATGAAGTAAGAAAAATGCAGGTGACGACATTCCTCTCTCTATTCACTTTGTGAAACCAATTTGTACGATGTACATGTAAGGTTTCTTACACACTCGCCACAAAAAAAAAAAAAATGATTGCATTTTACTCATGATGAATCAGAGAGATTGTTTTAGATTCATCCATGCACGCCTGTAAAAAAATCAATAATTGCTCTACCGCTCTAATTCAGGGTCAGAAATAAATTTAGATCACAGAATTTTGACTAGCATTACCGGGTACGTTTTATCAAGATCGGCAAGAAGATATAAAGGCCGCTTTTTTAATTATTTTTTTGCTCAATATCCAACGCATCAAAATTTAAAATGATGAACGGTGGTCTTAATTTCCAATTGGTTTGATGCAGCTTTGAGTTTGATGTAAAGCTGACGAGGTCGTACAGTATCTGAACAAACGACTGGACATTGTCTCCTCTTGGTTTATCTGTCTGACATCAGGGAAACGAATATTGTTTGGTGTCTGTATAGTCTTTATTTTGTTTGGTACAAACTTACCTCAAATTGTACTAGTTCTTGGTTATGTAGGGAGAAAATCATCCATTTTCACAGATAAATGGTTCCCATTACAGCAGATTGAGCACAACATTCTTAAACCTAGTTGTGAAATGCCTGTTAATTTCATTAGTGGCAAATTTAAACAAGCATTCAGAGTAAATTATGGTACATACATTGTACATGTATACCGACATCCCTGAATTTAAGGCTCTTTTTGATACACCAGTGGGAATCGTTTCTTGTTCATCACAATTGGTATTTTATGATCAAAGGTTTTCTTGCTTCACCAAGCATGCATTTACACAATACATCTCTACACAAATGTGTGGGCAACGATGCATGCATGAGTTGATGACAAACACTGCAGAATGAATTGAAAATACAATATACTGGTACACCCACTCCAATGAAATCAATTCACAGGAGTGGAGATAGTATGGGAAGCCCCCATTTCTTTTTGTCTATGGTGCTTCCTTTGTTTGACAGAATTCTAATCAATTTTTTTTCTAACTCTTTTTCTCACAAATCTGCAGGTTGCAAGATCAAAGCTCTGAGAGCAAAAACCAACACCTACATCAAGACGCCTGTGCGAGGTGAGGAACCGGTTTTCGTCGTCACAGGCAGGAAGGAAGATGTCGCCGCAGCAAAGAGAGAAATCTTACAGGCAGCAGAGCACTTCAGCCAGATCCGAGCAAGGCGCAACCAGGGTCACTCTGGAGTTCCCCCAGGTCCACCCCCACCCAACATCCCCGGGCAGACGACGATTCAGGTGCGAGTGCCCTACAGAGTGGTCGGTTTGGTCGTGGGGCCAAAGGGTGCTACCATCAAGAGGATACAGCAGCAGACCAACACGTACATAGTCACACCCAGCAGGGATAACGAGCCCGTGTTTGAAGTGACTGGACTACCCGATAGCGTTGATCAAGCGAGGCAGGAGATCGAAGCTCACATTGCCATGCGCACTGGGGGTTTGATCGATTCGACAAGTCCAGAGGATGATTTTGCCAACAACGGTACAGATAGGGGAATGGTCGACGACATTAGCCTCTACAAGACTGGTCCCAGTCCTTTTGCTCAACCGGTCGGTGGTGCTAAGCCAATGATCCAGAGGAGCAGCAGTGATAACTACTTCTTCCCAACCACCAACATCACCACAACATCATCAACATCAACAACCACAACAAATGGTACCACAGAGTTCAACCCTCTTGCCAACTCCTTCACCTCAACAGCAAGGTCCGCTTACAACCTGTTCAACGGTTCGTCACCAGAGTTGGGTATGGATTCCCAAGCGTATGAAGGTCCTTTGCCAGCCACTGGAATCCCCACCCAGCAACAGCTCTCGATGTGGCAGGACCTGACGGGGGTCAATGCTGCCTTTGGGATGCCTCAGACGCACATCTCCAGGCGCAGCAGCAGCATCAGCTCCGGGAGCAATGAGCCGGCCGTCAACGGGATCAACGATCATCCACCAGCAAGGCGCATCCGCAGCGATCCCTTGAACGGTGGGCTATCGGTACTTCCAACGCCCCTGCCTTCTGCCTTCCCTGTGACGTCGTCGAGCAGCACGTGCAGCAGCCCGACGGACTCCATCGGCTCTGGGTCCCTCTCCGCACAGAAGAAGCAGTGTATGGTGTGCAGCGACAATGAAATTGTTGCTGCTCTGGTGCCATGTGGCCACAATCTCTTCTGCATGGAATGTGCCAACTCGTTGATCAACAAGGAAAACGCTCCCTGTCCCATGTGCCACGAGCCCGTCACCCAAGCCATTCGTATCCAGTTCACGTAGGAATACGCCCCTAGATACATTTGGCTATATAACCCCCCTCAAAATGTACACATTCTTGTTGAGTTTTCAACATAAATCTATATAAAGTACTCCCCTTATGAAGAGATATTTTTTCATATGAATTTTGTTATATTTCTAATTTTTAGAGGTCAACATTTTTGTCTATTTGAGTTGTGAGTGAAAGAGAGTGTTTCTTATAAAAATGCAAATATTCATTTTTTTATTTCATGTGTATTGTGATATGTAGTAGAAGAGATTATGAAGGACATCAAGTATTTTATTCATCATACAATAATAAAAAAGATTCTATTTGATACAATATGTCTACAGAATAAAGGTCTTATTTAATTTGAATTTATCTGCTGGATGTACAGTGGTAGAGCTTTATTTAAGAGAGAAAAAGCATTTGGCTTGTACAGTATACCTTATTCATACAAATGAAGAGTATTAAACGAGAGAGTTTTCATTCTATCGCATATGTGACGAGTAACCATGACACTTTCAGTTATAAAGACAAAGAGAGAGAACCATGGAGATAATGAAATATATCTAAGTATTACTTCAAGTATATTTTACCCTGTTGATATTTTAAAAGCGCTGTGACAATAGAGGTTATTTTTATTCTATTTGTACTGGTGGGACTGGAACCCATGATTAGGTGCCCGTGCCAATAGGCCATGCATATATCCTGCATACTCTTTATTATTATATTTGTACAAAAGTCAAAGATACTGTTCATATTGTAATTTATGTTGCACCTCATTTTAGTGGTTTTTTATTTTTAATATATTTCAAAGCAGTTATGTATACATGTATATGTAGCATTGCTATATTTGACCAAATATTCCAATGGATTTGATGTCTAACTGAAAATATGGACGAAGAGATATCTCAATTTATTTTCCATGTAAACCCAACCTGCATTCAGCCAAAACATGTATTTCAGATGAAAAATAGAAAAAAATACATAAAAAATAAAGAGAGTTTTATTTTTTGTCAAAAAAGTCTAATGTATAATTGATATGTTGCGGAGAAGTGATTGTGTGCTGGTTTTTTTGTACTTTGAGCTTTTTTTTTTTTATGTTAGGAGAGAAAAATCAGATCCTTCGGATTGGATTTTTTTTGTCTCGATGTTGACCAGTTTTTGCCAAGTTTACAGATGTTAATATGACAAAGAAATGATATAATTATATATTAAGATATAGACTTATGATGAGATGAAATTTTGCTATTTTTGTAGTTAAAACAAATTAGGGTTGATTCCTCTTTCGAGATCTCTGAAGAAGAAGAAGAAAAATTTGCTGCAAATGTAAAGATTTAATGACTTTCCTGTACATACCAATCATTGATACGATGAATGAATATAGGAATGTTGATTAATGCACTGTCTTTATTTGTTATCTGAGCCAACTCCTTTTGTGTTTATATGGAAATAAAATTTCAACCACCACCATCATCTCTGTAATATTGAACCCATCAGTGTCTTATATGACCAATCAATAACCTCGATACATTTTTATTTTTGCTAAAAGCCCTATGCCGCGTATACATGGACATAACTCACTTTGTACTCGTACCAGCTCTCGTTCTGAGAAAAGAAGAAGAAGAAGATAATATTGAAGTTTTTAACTCTTGTGTCACCTTGTCAAAGTCTTTGTGTGCGAATCGTGTGGTGTATGTGTTATGTGTCCAAAAACTACAGATTTATTGTACAAGAAAATAATTATTTGTGACCAAACTGTGATGTGTATTTACGTGTATTATACTGTAAATGTTATTTTTGTTATATTATTATTATTATAAATACAGAAAATGCAATCAGTAGAAGTAAACAAAAGAAATGGACAAAAAACAAAGGAAGACAGATTTTTTTTCTTTCCAAGTTCTTCTTGGGATTAAAAAAAAGTCTGGACGAAGTACATTTTTGTACATGCTTACCATCACTCTCAAAAAGGTGCAAATTGTGAAATAAGCCTCTAGGTTTTGTTTCGTTAGGAATTACTACACTAGTATACAGTACTTTCCGGGCATGTTTATGCATTTATAAACACTTCAAATATGTATGTTACATGTTATAGACTAGACCCTTTGTCCTTGCCCGTATATATCATATAGGCCTATCATTCGAGTAAAAGTGCTATTTTTGTTTGAAATAAAGAGTTAATTGTTAGTTTTTAGTACCTCCTTTCTACCAGAAATCAGTATTTTTTTATTATCCTTTTCCATTTTTTCTTATGTATAATTCTGAGGAAAATCTAAGTAATCCGTAGAGCTGAACAATTTTTTGTTTAGTTAATCTATGCAAACAAATAATGCCAGTTTTTTCTTAACAAGGTTTTGCATATTGTCTGAATATTTTAATTGTATTTTTCAAAGTGATAATCATTACAGAGTAAACTTTCATAGTAACGTTTGATACTCAAAGTATGATCATTTAGCCAAATAATTATTCAACTATAGAAATATGACTAGTAATCAAATTATATAGTATTTATGGAAGAAAATTTACCCAGTACTGTTTACGAATGATGACTATAAAGACTACGTAAGATTTGCAACATTTAGCGTGACTGTTATTATCATGTGCATTACGAGCTATATCAAGCAAACCCACTGACAAAAAGAGGTTATTTTTTTTCTCTCCTGAGGAATTCATGTGAATTTGTCAGGAAAGACAAAATTGTTTCTTGGTCTCATATCCGACTAATATCACTCTTGCACAAAAGTCATTTTTGGATGAAATGATATATCTTCAAACAAAGTTTTTTCAGTGTTGTATCACCTTTTTTAACCTGTTCATGCAAAGAATTCCAGAGAAAGAATTTAAAAGTTGTGTTCAAGCAATAAAAAGCTTAAATTTGTTCAGAAACGATGCATTCCAAAGTTCTATTTATCAGATTCCGTGTTGTATATGAAGAGTGTGAGAGTTGTCCTACCATTACTATTGAAGAGAATTGTGGACTAACCAAGATGCCCATCTACACGTATGCGAGTTATTTGAGAGAAATGCAAAGTGTGTGCAAGCAAAAGAGATTTTACAGTGTATATATCATATCGGGAAGATATGTGGAATGAATTGTGCATGATTGATTGATTGATTGATCGATAGATTGAAGTTTTAAAAAATGATGTTTTGTGTTTTTTTTCTTCTAGATATTATTTTGTTGAGATGGTGCAAGTGAAGATATCAGATGAAAGAGAAAGAGGACAAATAAAAAGTAATGAATTATGGAGTCGACATCACCATGATGGGAATCTTTATTGGTATTGCGATTATAAATGCCCATGTACATGTACACCATGGTAACAGGGATATCTAGGGAGTAGAACTCCCTATTTGATTTGTACCCAAAATAAAAATCACTAATGTATTTCATTTCTCGTATCTCTGTGAGGATATACATCCAGGGACGTTGGTACTCATGTACATGTTGTACATGTACGTCAAGATATTTTGTTCATATTGGGGATATCCTACTTTTCTGGCAACATTTTCAGCTGATGATTTCAATCAAATACATTTGTCATCAGTGATCTTGAAAAGGAAAATTTCAGAACCATTTGTTTTTACACATTGCAGAATCGCCATTGAATGATTCCAGTCATTATTTATCTAGACCTCAATGTTGATATCTACATGTACATGAATGCTACAAGTACATGTACTACAACTGTTCTGAGTCATCCAAATAATTCACAATTTTTGTCAAAAACTCAACATCAAAAATAAAAAAAATAAGCCGACTGTATTATCTCCTCACACACGTTTTTTCAGTATAGTGTACAAAATGGACGTCTGTTTTTTCTTTTCCTAAACATATGCCTACTGCATGATACAATTGGAAGTGTTTTTTTCCATCAAAGCCATACTAAACCCTTGTCTGTTACATATACATGTATATGCAAAGTCCAATGTATCTAAAAATAATGCGAAAATGCAATATTTTCCAAAGTTTCCAAAGTGAAATCAACCCTTTTCGTAATCAATGCTTCTCTATCTATTCAGGAAGTGATTATTTTGTTTGTTTGGCGGCGAAATTCCTTCGTTATCATTCTGAATGTCATTTCTTTCAAGCCGGGTGATAAACAAAATATTTGAATAGTAGAATAGACTTTGACCATTTACATTGGACCTTGGTCAACAGAACTCAAGAGGACGAAGGCTGAATGCTTATGACGTCAACTTGTGAGTAATAGATAACACATCCAAAACAAAACAAAACTAGTTAAAGGTCAGCTTTAATGCTACATGTGTCATTAAATATATAACTTTAAAAAGCTTCACATTCAATCAATGCCTATTTGAGGTAGTATAAGGAGTCTGTTGAATAAGAGAAAAGGAAAATCAACCCGATGGGTCACAATTTGAAGGCCTATACTATAGTGAAGAAGTGCTGACTGCATGGGACGAAATATCTCAATTTTTTGTCATGACGATTCTCTGGTTCTTATGTTTTTTTTTTAAACAATGGAGCAACTAAACAGTATAAAAATCAAACCCTTCAACAGGAGATGTCAACATGAGCTCATTCATTTTAGGAAAATGAGAAGGAAATTGTAATTCTTTGATAATATGTGCATGTTAAATAGTTAAGTCAGCTCATAGTTTGAAGGGATTTTTTTTTATTTATTAAAGTGCATTTGATGGCCATGAAATGTGACTGCATATGACATCTTGAGAGAAAAATATGAAATAATCTTTGAAAACTGGTTAAAAAAAAGGTAAATTCTTTAGATGGCAGAAATACTTGATGGAAATATAAACTGATAAATCAATTTCCATGAATACCCAGTAGTGTATTTTTGTCTTTCAACATTAATAAGCCTAGACTCTAATTAATTTCTGAATACTACAAGGACTTAATTGTTGTGGCAATGAAACCTACCAACAAACGATTCTTGTAAACAAATTCTAAAACCGAGCTATTTGGTATTAACTACATGTATAGATATCATAGACATCATGTGTACAATTGTATTCAATTAGTTTTGCAGTGAATTCAAGATGGGAGCAAAAATACTAGTCAAAAGCAGGGAAGCACTAAGTGAACTATTTCCAACCCCAATTTAGCGAGTCTTTCTCTCTCTTTGTCCATGTGCATAGCCTTTTCTATACCAAGAGGTTATTTTCTTCGCTTTCTTTTTCTTTTCACCCTCCTTTTCCTGGCTTTTATTTATTACCAGCTTGATTCTGCCAACAAAGGGGTAGTTTTCTTTATTCCTTTTAAAGAGGGGTTTAGTGATTACGGAGAAATGGTGAGCGCGGGAGAAAAGGAAGAGAAAGAAAAGGAGGGAATTGAAAAAAAGAGGAGAGGTGAAAATCCTAGAAGAGTGAAAAATGGTGCTGTTTGAGGAACGGACCATGTGGTGCTGGCAGACAAAGGGCGCCAAATCCCTTCTCTCTCTCTCTCTCTCTCTCTCTCTCTTCCCTTCTCTGTTCATGGCTCAGCCACTCGGCAGGCTAACAAAGGCGAGCTTTCCCTCTTTGTCCTCATACATGCGGCCAGGCCAGGCCAGCACATATGCACATGCTCGCTGGCTGAATAATGCAACCATTAAATTGGCAGCACTATTATGTGGCAGAGAGCTTGTCGAACAAAGACCTCAAACTTGTGCTCCCTCCAAAAAGTCTATATATGTTTACACAAAGAGATTGAAAGAGGCAGAGAGAGAGAGAGAGAGAGAGAGAATGAGAGTGGGAGAAAAAGAGAGAGTGGGAACCAGAGAGAGAGAGAGAGAGAGAGAGAGGTGGATAGAGAGAAAGGGAAAAGAAAACACTATTGGTTGCAAAGCAATTAATGGTCCTCAGACGAATCCAGCTAGCTAGAATGCAAATATGAAATGTAATGCCTTACTGTACGGCTGCACAAAGGAATATCCAACCGTTTTTATTTTCTCCAAACGGTTCAGGGTTATTTAAATAGCATGTTGTGTGTGAGCTTTGTTCCCTGGACATTGGTTTTCAATCCACCTTCTGGCTGAAGATTCAAAATCAAGGTGAAGGCTAGGATTGCTTATTAAAGTTGTCACTTCAACCCACATTTCCAATTTCCAAGAATATGATTTTTTCTCTCGAACTGTTTTCAGCTTTCATTTTTCATCTCACTTCATGCTGTATCCTATACTGTACACAAGCATAATCCTGAATCTTTATCTAGAAGATGTATGAATCCACTTCTCTCAACATTTGTTCATGTCTTCATCACCTTGAGGTCTCCATAACCCTTTTACCTTCAATTATTAATAACAATATACACTTTAATAGTGCAAAACTAATACAAAGAGACCCGTCTTAAAATAAACATTATCCAATTGCATGAGTTTAAAAAGCGATTGCACATCATGCATTGCGCATCATCAGGAAAAGAAGGAATAAATTGGCAATAACAAGGCCTGTATGATGCAATTAGTGAACTGAAATGCATCTGTGTTATCTATCAACAATATCAATTAGTGCTAGAATATTCTAAGCTGGAAGATAGTCTTGCATGAACAGACTCTGTTCCTTAATTTTTTTTTTGTGAGGAAACGTAAATAAATGGCTTTTGCTTTCTGCATTCTGTTTCATTTTTTCATGTCCATGTACGGTAATGTGGTTTTATTTGCATTTCAAGTTTTGATTAATATTTCAACAGCATTGCAATCTTCTGTCTTTGTAGGAAGTTTTATTAGATTCAAAGCCACAAAATATAACATTACTGTACATAAACATGATGGGAGATGGTTATGAGTGCCATACAACTATTTATGTACTATACAGTGACACTGAGTGACAGGCATATCACAAAAATACCTGAATTTAATACCATATTTGGGTATATGTTAAATAAAACAAAGGTTGTTGCCTTGGTAAAAGTGTTGTTATGTCAGTCACTAATCTGTAGCCCAAGCTTGCATTTCAACTTCATCTCAGGACATAAGTAGACAGACTTTACAGATATAGCATTTGATTCCTTTTTTTAAAAGTACATTTTGGCTATACATAGTGTAAGGTCGATTGGAATGGATTTGTGAAAAAATAGAATTATCTTTAATGATCATTTAACTGTATCCACAACCATTTAAGGAAAGTTTTCCTTTCCCTTCTTCTCTAGCCCCCCTAGCCTAACCCCCCCCCCCCTCCTTGCCCCTTCCCCACCCAGACCTCATCCTCACTCATGTTTTTTTAATGGAAAAGTGTGGACTTTTAATGGGGTATGGTATGTAGACTAATTTTCAATTTTGCCCCCTCCACGTTGTGTGTGTTGGCTTACAACGTACAAGCCAATGCATCAGTAGAGTGTCTATATTATAGGTTGTATGCAATGGCAAAAGAAAAAAATGCAGAAAGCTAAAGAGATTTGTTTTGATTTGCATGCACTAGAAGAACACGAGGACAATTGAGGTTGTATTGTTAGTTTGTTACACCGATTCGGATTTTCCCCCCTAGATTCTTCAAGGAAGAAAACTCCATGATAATACCTGGCCCTGTTCCAGGTTTATTTCCTTTAAATTTCCAAAGTGATCGAGTGCCAGTTTAGAAATCATTTCAAGTGCTACTCTCCTGATCCCTTTACATGCTGTTTTCTCTAGCTGTATATGCATAGTGCAGGCAGAAATAATTGATTGCATGTTACTCAATGCTAAATTGCTAAACCCTGGATGGTTAATGCGAGGGGAAAGTCGTCCAGGGATTTTCTCTCACCGTTGCGTTGTCGTATCTCACATACAGGGAAGTATACAAGCTTGTAATGTATAAAGGGATGTGCGACCCAGTTTGTATAACCGCATAATGCCAATTAATATCATGTCATACGGCTTTTGTTCTTTTCGTGATGAACGCACTATGATGACTCTCACAGATGCCTGCATGCAGACCTCCTGTTTTTACGAGCGTATCGATAAGGCTCAAACACATTCTGTCAAAACAAACCCGCCACATCCTATATTGACATATTGCTTGCTGTTTTTATGTTCTGATGGAATCACATAATGTTACATAATGCTTAATGATAAACTTATTAGGGTATAATTAGCGAAGCAAAACAAGGCAGATCATTTTCTCCTTGTCATTTGCAAGTGCCTGTTAATGTAAACCAGTAAATCTTCATCAAACATTTACCTTGAAAGTAGTCTTTTAATAATTAAAGTGACCTTGAAGGCTTGATTGAATAATTTGTTTTTCTTTAATGTTTGTGCTTTAAAAAACGGTTTGTATTTGATTGGTGTCAGTCATCTGTGTGTTGCTCTGTGTATGTGCGTGTGTGGGTGTGTGTGTGCTCTCTCTCTCTCTTTCTTTCTCTCTCTCTCTCTGTGCATTAATAGCCTACATTCATTTCCACCACTCCCCCTCTTTCTCCACTTTTTCTCTCTCCAACGACAACAGACAAGTCTATTTTTTTAATGTCTTTCTCATCACCTCTGCTACCCCCTCTCTCTCTCTCTCTCTCTCTCTCTCTCTCTCTGTGTATGCCTATTTACATTCATTTGCACTCCTCCCCCTCTTTCTCTTCTCTCCTCTCTCTTTCTCTCTCCATAGACAACAGACCGGCCTATTTTTGTAATGTCTTTCTCATCCACCTCTGCTACCTCTCTTTCTCTCTCACTCTCTCTCCCCCCTCTCTATCTGTGTGTACTTTTCTCCCATTCTCTCTCAGTTTGGCTGAAGCCTTTTCACACCAGCGCTGCATCATCATGCATTCATCACAATGACAGACGAGGTACCCCAAAATACACCACTTCTCATTTAATATTCATCTCCTATAGCATAAGCATAAACAAGACAGGCAATAAAGAACACCAATAGCAAATTCAAAAGGCCAGACATGCATTTTTTCCTCATGAAAATACATGAAACAGATAAGGTGATGGTTGTGTGCTTGTGTTAAGGGGGGGGGGGGCATGGTAGACTTTTAATTTACCCCCCCCCCCACCTCCTCCCGGAAAATGATTGCATACTATATGCTTTTGTTATGACACTGTAGTTGCAGACCATTATAGGTACCGTTAGGTCATGCAACAAAAACAAACAAATTGGATAGACATCAGTGTTCCAATGTACATGTTATTTTAGAGATTAACACTTTAAAGTTTCTAAATGAGTATGGTTTTGCTGATGGAGATACTACAACAATTATTTCTGTAGCATGTATTTTGTAATTTCAAAGGCAAAAAGTGCATTAAAAAAATGAAACGATACACTCTGTATATAACACATCACCTCTTTATGTACTGCCGGAAATTTTTTTTATTTATATCCGTTTACAACTGCATGGTATATGTGTAATACAATACTTCAATGACACCTTTAAAAAATAACTATACCAGCATAATGTTTGTGTCTCGCAAGCTTTATTGCATCCATAACATGATATGAGATGTATAACAACAAGGACAGTTCAGTGGCATATTTACATCACATAGAACAATCTGCAGGGTAAACAGAGTGATTATGAAGATGATATTGATCGCTCTCGTGGTTATAACACAGTCATGGATGAGAATAAACACAGGTATAATGATGAGTTTGATGATCACTGTTAGTGGGCAATGGAAATCAAATTAATGAAGCTAATCCCCTTATTTCCAATGACATGACAAAAATGAAATCAATATATTGAATTTGTTCCTGGTTATATCAGTACAGTATCTTATTACTGGTGATGTAATATAGGTTATTCTTGCATTCGGACTTGCAAAACTAATAAATATAAATTATTATCCTCTTTAGTCTTAAAATTGTATGATATCTCATTATTTTCCTAGGTTATATAAGTTATTATTGTATTATGACTTGCAAAACTAATCAACCAAAACTTGTTATCCTCACAAATCTTAAAATTGTATGATATCTAATCATTTGATCTGTTAGATAAGCTCTTATTGTATCATGATTCAGTTGCAAAACTAAACAAACAAAACGTCCTTTTAGCTCTTAAAACTGCACAATATCTCATTACTTTACTACATTATATAAGTTATTCTTGTATCATGATTTGCAAAACTAATCAAGCAAAAGTGCAATACTCTCCACTCTCTAAGTAGTATGCTATCTCATTATTTGCCAAGTTATTCTTGTATAATTTGCAAAACTAATCAAGCAAAAGTTAGTATTCCTTTAACTCTTAAAATACAGTTAGCACCAGGATAAGAGCAGGTTTTCTTTGAAAGACCTTCTACCTTACATAACCGACATCGTCAAGGTAAATGTGAGAAAGAAAAAGAAAGAAAAAAAAAACAGGTACAGGTACATTCATCACAACACTCAGCATTGGATGCAACAAAGAAAAAGAGAACATCCTATTAAGATAGGAATGTATTGATTAGCTGATATTGTGATAGAAACCAGTTTGTTGAGATTATTTTAGTTTCCCTTGAGGTTCAATTGTCACCATCATCAATCCTCTTATGTAATGCTGTCTGGACATGTAATTTGATTAAGAATCATAGCAAAACCCATTTGATCATATATCAAATTATTGATATGATATTGAGTTCAAGTCTGATATCGAGTTTGATATCAAGACTAACACAGCGTTCCATCTCATGGGCTAAAATATTCAAAATTGAATGACAAGAGCTGTAAAATCCAAATCAACACTGCCAACAACAACCAGGGAGTTATGAATTGAATTCATAACTCCCTGCTAATACACTACAGTCAAACCTGCTTCAGTGACCACCTGTTTTCAAAGACCACATTTTATGTTTCCCCTGAAAACGGTTTCTGATTAGGCGGGTCTTCATCATCTCGAGATTTCATCATCCCGCTATTTCTGATTTGGGAAATAATCCCGAAGTAACAAATCGCATCTTCACTATCTCGAGATTCAACCTCGAAACTTGAAACTCGACCTTGAGAAACCAGCTCAAGATATTTTGCTCGGCTTTAGAGCGTTTTGCGATTCTTCGGTCAAGTCAAAACTCTCATATCCCTGGTCTAGTGAAGACGCATGGGACAAAATAGCTGGATATTTTGCCAAATAGTGGGATATTTTGCAAACTATCCCAAGATATCTTGGGATATTAATTATCCCGACCAACTATCCAGCTAATTTGCTACTTCGGTCTAATGAAGATCAAATTAGCTGGATAGTTTGCGATCGGGATAGTTCAAATAGCTGGATATTTGGCAATCTCGAGATAATGAAGACGGGCCTAATGAGACATGTACTAAAAGAACCTCTACAAAGACCACTTTCTGTGTTTCTCTATAACGTCACTATAGACAGGTTCGACTGCACATATATCAAGAAAGATCAGTTTAACCGAGTCTAAATCTCCTAGACTATATTTGACATCTTGTACTCCTCCTTTCTGAGAAGTGCAATCATAGAGTTACATAAGTGGAATTAGTCTTTAGTTCAGACTCTATTTTGACACTTACACCAAGGACATTGTGGCTTGCCTGAACCAAACCTAAGAACAAAGTTTATGGTTGTTTTTTTTTGCATTCAGTTCAAAGTTTTTGTCAGATTCTGGAGTTATTATTATTTCACTTTTATCATGACCAGAATTTAATTGAAGTCTGTTCTGGGCAATAGGCTATTCAATAGAAAGCTGCTCGATAAGAATGTGATCGCAAACAATCAACAACAAATATTATTTTAAGACAATTTTAATAGACATGTCCATCAGCTATTGAAATGTGAGAACATTAATACAATAACATATTATGTAACCTGGATATGACTTCATGGGACGTATGATAGTGTATTAAAATTGTCCCTGAGGTGATTCATTCAAAACCTTGGCTATTGCGATTCACAAACATTCTGAAAAGAAGAAAATGCGCGGAACAAGGTTTGCAAGCAGTGTTATAATTGGAGGGAGGGGAGGGGGATTTCAGGTAAGGGTCATAGTTCACTTTTCTTTCCCAGGTAAGGGTGATCGACGGGTGGATGATTAATCATTCCAATATTGATAATACACAGGTTAATAATGGCATGGTTCATCCCTCATTAATCAGGATGCTATTTAGGCCCACTGTTCAATGACCTAATCCTTAATGTGATCATACACCAATCTTCTGTTTGGAGGCAGAAGGGCGTTAGCTTAGTCTAATTCAACACTTTACCACAGTAATTTGTGAAGCATTGACCTGAGCCTAACTCTAGCTGTCAGTCTCTGAATGAGTAAAATGTGTCTAGAGCAGCTACAGTGCAGATCCTATGCAGTATTCCATCAGCTTAGTCTCATAGTTGCAGGCACTGTGAAGCACTAGCAGCGACTGATAGAGGTTTGTGCCTGCAAACTACTACTACATGTAGTATACAATGATATGAGGTAACACTCTCTTGCTCAAAATACACCATGCATAATCCCACCTGCTTATGATAAGTGGTTGACCCAGGGGTGTCGCAGTTGCCCCTGGCCAAAATATGCCTGATACATGGGTTGATGCCTCCCCCCCCCCATTCCATTTTCTGGCCAAAACACATGCCCATTCCAAATTTGAAACTTTCATCCTTTCTGTTTTTTATTTAACTCATCAGATAATTTGCAATACTTTTAAGTTTACGGTATTGTTTTTTTCTTAGCTCATTTCATAGATTTCAAGCATTTCCAACGCTTTACTCACATCTTCTCCCAAGAATTTGAGCAGTAACATGTGCCCTCCTCTTGGAATTGAAAACATGAGAGTGATGAGACCCACCCCCACACAAGTTTCCTATACATTTCTGGATACAAAAAAATGTTACATGCATACCATAACATTGGCCTATCCACTTAGATAAATATTGACAGAAGCAAACTACAGACCTATTAAATAAGAACCTTACCTGGATATACACACTTCACTTCCTCTTCCCCATTTCTCTCTGGATTTTTTCCTTTCTTTTCAGTTCAAGGGCAGGCCAAATCCATTTAAAACAAATTATGGTGCTACATTTTGATTTATCTTCATATTTCTGGTGACTGAAGGGAAATGGGAGAATATAACACAATCAAAGAATGAATATACATGTACCTTTAATATAATAATGATAATAATAATAAGAAGAACACAAACTAGTAATAACATAACTGACGCTGACAATATCATGACCTAATTGTGTCATTTAGGACTATTACAAAACTACAGGCTTATATTTCCCTTTAATATCGGGCCTATATGTCAACAAATTAATCATATCAATGATCATCACATACAAATATTGTACACAAATTCTGCCTTTTTCCTCCTATTATGATATTCTTCTTCCTAATTCCTCATTTTGTTTCTGTTTTTCTGTTTTAATTATCCTAACGTTGGAAAATGATCAGAAGACTGAGTCTGGAAACGGTTCTACCCATCTAATTAAGTCAAAATCAATTTTCTGCGGTCTGATATTTGAATGCTGCGTTAGTGCTGTGGCCAAGCTTGGAAGTTCAAGGCCAGGCTAGAGCCAGCAAAGACAACAGAAAGACCAAAATAGATTCATAGGGAAAGGGAGAGAGGGGAAGGATGGCAAAAGGGAGTAGGATGTAAAGAAGGAGGAGCAGGAGCAGGAGCAGGAGAAGGAGATGGAGAAGGAGAAGGATGAGGGGAGGAGGAGGAGGAGGAGCAGGAGGAGGAGCAGGAGCAGGAGGAGGAAGAGGAAGAGGAAGAGAAGGAGAAGAAGAGGGAAAAGAAAACGAAGAAGAGGAAGATAAAGTAGAAGAAGAAGAAGAGAGAAGAGAGAGAAATAGAGAGAGAAAAAGAAAGAGAGAGAGAGAATAAGAAAAAAATAGGTGGACACAGACAGACATAGATATACAGAGGCACAAAACATTACAGAATGTGTGAAATTGTGGGTGGGAGACCAAAGAAATGGGCTTGGCAGAGAATGAGGTATATATATATATTGAGAGAGAGAGAAAGAGAATCAGATGGATGAATGTCATAAAGGGATTACATATTGACACAAAGAAATAAATATGAGACGGAAGGGAGGACAACCATGATATCCATTTCCCCCAAGTCTCCAAAGTTCATGTTTGGAATCATGTTCTGGCTGAAAGCATATATTGTTTGCATACCGGTATATCATTTCCCATGCACTCATGCAGATGGATGGTTACAATGAAGCTATACCTTGCACTCCCATATTTTGATATAATGTTAACATATAATGAGATGTATTCAATAAGAGCTCAAAAGCGAACATTGATAGGAAAACTGATTGAAATATGCATAATTTTAGGCATACTGCACATGGATACAAACAACTTTTATTTATAATTTGAAATCTCGAACCACCAACAGAATAAGGTAAATAAATTAGCATAGGTCATTTCCATGATGCTTACAAAAATATGTCCTTTAAAGAGAAGGTTGAGTTGTGGGAAGAGGTGAAAAATAATTTGTGAACTTTATCATTAGTTATTATGCAAGTGTGGAAGAACATCAGATAAGACATGTTCCATGAACAGCATGGCTCTCCAAATGCCTTCATATTCTAAATATGTCATGTTTATCGTAAAACTTGTGGGGGGGGGGGGGGGTTTTTTACCCCCCGGGTTCATGAAGTCCCATATACATCTTTCTGTGTACAGTGTTTGTAACTTTACCAAATTTCTTTTCATTTTGATGATTCCAGAACCTTGCAATACACACAAATTCTTATATGCTGATGATCAACCTTTTCTGGTCGATTCCACACCGTTTCCTCCACAATGCAATCGCATGACCAGAACTAAACTTCATCTTTAAACTAAAATAACAGCATAATATTTTGTCATTGAACAATATCTGATTAACAAATGATCTCGCAAGCTCACCATTTTAATAACAATCTACATTTTTCTGCATAAAATAATAACAAATATGGCAGACATGGAACAAAAAATACACATTACTGTAATTAACAATGTGAAGTAGACATTTTCAAATACATCATGAGGCATACATTAAACTACTACCGTAGTCTTTAAACATCGACCTAGACCTGCAATAATTAAAAACATAAAATTTATTTGTCATTTATGATCAAACTGACCCTGTAATTGAAGCTGGCATGGCACAGATATTATGAACTGGCCTAGTACACCATAGCATGAACAGCCCTGTCAGAGAGACGTGACTTAACCCCTCTGATACCACAAGTCCAAACAGCCATTGACTAAAACTAAAAGGGGTTAGGATTCTCAAAAGTTTCATGATATATAATAACCGACAACACACTGAATTTTTTTCAATTTGTGAAGGCTTTTTGCGGTGAAAAGGGCTGTCATTTACAATTTGCCATATTTCATGTCACAACAGTTTTTTGTTTTACACTACATTTGCATTTTTTACAAGGCACTTTGAGGGTTAAAGATAAAGTTGAGTTTTGGTCATGCGATTGCATTGTGAAAGAAAAGGTGTGGATTGGATCAGAAAAAGTTGATCATGTAGCATGTAAGTATTGGTGTGTACTGCAAGGTTCTTGAGTCATCAAAATTTGGCCCAGTCTTGTTAAATTAACAAGCACTGTACTTAGAAAGATGTATATGGGACTACACAAATGGTGTCAGGCCAACTTACCTTGATTTCCTGTCTATGCTCATCAATCAGCCAGTATACATTTTCTACCAAAATTGTTTCGCAAATGACATTTATTTGTAATCTTGAACATTCAGTGTAAATTTCGTTTGATTCTGTGAGAAATTGTTTTCTTCTTTTTTTTACTAGAACTCAAGTTTATCTTTAAATCAGAATGCTGTGTCATAAGACAGAGGCATAATGGAGTATATCTGCTGCCATACTGATCACTTTGAGGGCTTTTTCCCCATCATTCTTCTCCAGCTGAGTTGCTTTTGGTTTCAAATCACCAGGCAATGAAGCTCACCCTGACATACTTTCAGTTTCTGACATTCATAACAACATAACAAATCTTTTGTTACCAAGTAATATTTTTATGGCATAAGAAAGATTAACAATAAGGTCTTTGACATAGTGCCTATACAACCATTTCCCCTCGTCATAATGGTTGCGAAAGGTTGCATAGGCGTATAGCCAGGGGCCTTGAGGCATAATTCGGGCACATTAAGTGTTTAGTACCCAGCAAATCACCCTTCTCTGAAAAAAATTGAAATAATGTCAAAGTAAAAACATTAACATTTAATGCTATGCAACAAAGTGTAAGCTCCATGATAGTATGATAGGATATCAAGTTGCAATGTATCATTTTTTTTGTGGGGCGGGGGGCTCGGTATGTCAAGCTCCCTTGCATTATGCAAGTACGAAGATACACCAACACATGTTGGCCTTTACTTCAACAGAAGAAGATGAACTCTACCAAATTTTCAGAAAGGGGAGGGGCAGCAATCATATTTGTCCTGTCAGTCATCATTATGAAAATCATGATTCCGACTGATTGAGACCGAGTACAGACAGTCTGTTCTTCAATATTGAAAGATATTTGTCATCCTAATTTACTGTCCATTCCAACTCAAAAGTTTGAATTAAAACAGAACCCATCTCCCTTATCACACAATTGCATATGGTTGGGGTCTACGTGCATGCAACAAGCAACCGGTAATTCAAATTACCACGTTCGTTCCACGCCATTTCCAACTGACTTTTCAAGCGCTCGAAGAAAGAGGGGACTTAATACTGACCCTGAAAAGCGCCCCTCCGCTACCAGCTGAGTCTAATTTGAGAATGGAATTTACGCCAGTTCAGACTCGACGGGGAGCCGTGACGAAACAAATTGGGGAAAGCTGCAACGGTGTTTCCCTCGGCTGTGCTGAATCGGAGAGGATACTCAAAACAAAAATGTTATTCGAAGAATGGGAGTTCATAACAAGATCCAGGAATAGCCCATTTTGCACATGGTGAGGGCAGATGGCTGATGGGGAAGTGTGGTAAAGGTCGGAGAAGGAAAGCAACCAAAAGGTGGTCGATAAAGACTTCCATCATGGCCTTTGTGAATAATGTAATCATCTGTTAAGTGCCAGAAGGGGCATAGACTGTTTTATAGTAGGAGCGGTCACCCTTCTGGCTCTGAACAGAC
>BEXV01003355.1:12991-37817 GCA_003118195.1 Hemicentrotus pulcherrimus | reverse complement strand
TTTTCTTTCTGCCTTTCCTTCCTTCTGTTTCTTCAATTTCTTTTAAATTTGTTTTCTTTTCTTTGCGGCTTACTGTTCCGGGCCGCATCATGAAGAGAAGTTAAATGTGCTAGATAGATGTAAACAGAAACATTGATATCCAAATTCTAATGGCAACTGGTATTGCTATTAGACTGAAGTGCGTCACTTGATGAAACACGCCAGCATTACTGGTAGGTGATGGCTTTGTCCCGATTAACACGGCCAGAGTGCTGTTGGCGAAATCGGATCGCAGTCTATAAATGCTTATATGTGTATATTTATAAAGATGGCTATAATATTCTTTATTCAAAAAACAAATCAATAAAATGGTCACATTCAATTGTATCTTGTTTTATTTTTACATGAAATTGGCAGTAAGAACCTAGACACTTATTTCCAATAAAACGGGACTTTATAATACTTGTTCATAAAAATTGTAAATAAAAAAAAATGCAATGGAATTTCAAATTCTACTTCAGTACATTTTGCTTTTCTAGGACATCTACATAAATGAATGCATGATTACAACAATGAAGCATACTTTAATTTATACATGAGTATAATAGTAATACAAACCGATAAGATTTTGTCACTATAAATATAAATTTATATACCTACCCATAAGTAAGCTATGATTCATAAATGATTCAAAAACATGTACACATACACTATATGTGTACCTACAAAATACACATGTACATGTACAGTACAATTGTGTACTGAATTATTCATACCCCTTGTAAATCTGATAAAACCGATAAGATTTTGTCACTATAAATATAAATTGACATACCTACCTATAAGTAAGCGAGGATTCATAAATCCTTTCGATACAATGACATGTACACCATAGGTGTACATGTACATTTATGTGTACAATTGTGTACTTGACTATTCATACCCCTTGTAAATCCGATGTTTTTGTATGTTTGTAAATCAAGAATGAAAGGTGGACTGGTTGAATTAGGGTTTTCGTTGAACACTTTTAGATGTGAGCTTTATTACTTGACATTCTCAAGAAACAACAATCTAGAAAAATCAATTTTTAAAATACACTGTACTTAAAATATCACAATTCTTGGAAAGGATATGGATAATTTAGTGGTTAACTTAACACCATTACACTTTCACTACCTATATTCATATCAGAGTCTTCTCTACTCTTCTAAAATAGATCACACATTTTTCTTCAAAATGGAACTTAAAAAAAGAGTTGTATATGGTACATTATATTAAAGTATCAATGCATTTCTATCTCTTTATCAAGTAATCTCTAGCACTTTGACAACTCTGTACAGATCACAGTTCAAACAATTTAAACATTTTAACGTGTTAACCCCCTAGGACAGGATTTATTTTTTAAAGAGATCTCATATAGTTCTTTGAATTAGCAACAATTATATTTATCGTACGGCGCCCAGGGGAAATGTAAACTAAGCATTACTTCTACAATGTATGTTGTATTTGAAACCAGTACACTTGAGAAGAGTCAATTAGATGAAAATTCTCTTTTCCTTGTACATAATACATATATATATAAAACTAAAACTTAATCCTTAATCTAAAACTCATGAGTTACTCAAAATAAAATCTGCAGCTTCCTCAAAACACATACAACAGATTCCAATGTAATACATTTGTTCAACAGTACATAATGACTTTATACAGAATTCAGTACTGATGTATTGCATGCAGTTATCTTGTTGCAAGAATACATGTATATATGTATTGCTCCTTACATAGAACTTCATGTCTCCTACCAACAACCAAACCTATTTGTTTGTTTTACCCGACTGCTAAGAAATTGTGTGTGCTTGTTAGTAAGCAAACCAGGGGACCTACAGCTTTAAAGATGAAGTTGAGTAGTGGTCATGCGATTGCATTGTGAAAGAAATGGTGTGGAATCGACCAGAAAAGGTTGATCACCTAGCATGTAAGAATGTGTGTGTATTGCAAGGTTCTGGAATCATCAAAATGATAAGAAATTTGGTAAAGTTACAAACACTGTACACAGAAAGATGTATATGGGACTACACGAACACGTGGCGAAAAAATCCCCCCCCCCCCGAGTTTTACGATAAACATGACATATTTAGAATATGAAGGCATTTGAAGAGCCATGCTTTTCATTGAACATGTCTTATCTGATGTTCTTCCACACCTGCATTATAACAAATGATAAAGTTCACGAATTATTTTTCACCTCTTCCCAGAACTCAACCTTCTCTTTAAGTCCTCTCCGAGGGACTTGTTAATGAGGATTAATGCCTTACCAGTGGGCACTAGACTTGGCATTGACTTTGTTCCGAACCCGGGACCTCCCGGGTACGAGACCACTGAGCCATCGCGCCTCCTCACTTGCTAAGAAATCGTGTATGCTTGTTAGTAAGCAAACCAGGGGACCTACAGCTTTGAGTCCTCTCCGAGGGAATTGATAATGAGGATTAATGCCTTACCAAAGGGCACTAGACTTGGCATTGACTCAGTTTCGAACCCAGGTCCTCCCCATTACGAGACCACTGCTCTACCATTGAGCGCCTCCTCACATGCCTTACTCTGAAATATCTTGTAGTTTTGCATGTATATGTCAAAGTAGTTCTTGAAGCAAAAATAATTTGTAGGGGGGGGGGGTACAGCAGAGTCCAACTCATTTCTAGACATGCTGGTACCAATACAAAAATTTAGAGAGAAAGTTAGAACACGCCTTATATTTCATTCAAAATTTTATACCTCACCAATGGCCCATTTTCGTAATGTCACTAAATCTATGCATATGCTTTTCTGAAGTGCCTCAATACAAATCATTTCATGCATCTGTTACGAATCCCAATGGTAGTTGTTGCAAGGTAGGACAAAAATTATGGCTTGTCCTATCTACATGTGATATATGCAATATGCGTTCTGACTATTGAAATACAATTCTTTGCATCAGGTGAATGAAATAAAACGTATTGAGGCACTCGTGTATAAATTTGGTTACATTACGAAAAGGGATTTTATGGGATACATTTATTCAACAGTACAAACAATTCTTGAAATACAAGACATCATCTACATGTATATCAATCTTCATGTACGTCCACATTCATTCCAACACCAAGAACTAAGGTCAGAGGTAGTTGATGCGACTTCAATTAACAATTCATAAGACCAATATGGGGGTGGGGAGTATATCCAGACATTTTTTCTTTTGCTGGTACCAATAATTTCATGAGAGGATGTCGTAAACATTACTTGACACATCAACAGTTATCTTAATAAGAATAAACAAAGCTGTCATAAAATAAACATCTTTTTTGTCTTTCATGATTGTAAAGGATCAACTTATTCAACTTAAATGAACATTTTTAAAAGGATGTGCATGTAAATTGTAATCTAATTTGAAGTCAAGTCAAAGAAAGTGTAATAAATTACAGCTCAAAACTAACATAAATCACACAAAAAATCAAATGTTATACATCTCGGGTCAATAGACCTCTCTCTAGTTCCCTTTACAAAAAAAGTGTATCTACACGTACATGTATGTCTTGAACTATAAATGTGAAATTCTGATAATAAAGTAATTAATTCAAACAAGAACAATAGTAAATATAATATACTCCGCTTAAAAGCGTTATTGAGGCAAGAATTCTTGTTAATATAAGAGATAGGAAAGTTTTCACAGAAATGATTTAAATTGCTTTGTTTGCTGACCCTTGTACCGGTATGCAAAATCAAAACAATCAAATCCAAAATTGCAAGTGTAAATTAAATATGTAAATTTAAAAAAAAAACTAATTTTTTATCTACAGAACATAGCAAAATATTATATAAATGTACATAATAGTAAGAGTACCGTAGTCGAAAAATATAACCCTAAAATATTATACACAAACACAGGTAATCTACTTAGACGTAATCAGCGAATACTGATCAGCAGTTTGAGAATAACACGATTCATAATCTGCATTGTAGCTGAAAGCTTTTCATGGCACAGCAAGTTGGCCCTTTTCCGTGGACCCTTGTTCCTTTTGAAGAGCCATGGAATAAAACCTTAATAACTTTCCCCAACAAATAATTAAAAAGAAACAAAATGAAATGGAAAGGCAAGCATATATATAATAT
Organism: Hemicentrotus pulcherrimus; assembly: GCA_003118195.1. Taxonomy (NCBI): domain Eukaryota; kingdom Metazoa; phylum Echinodermata; class Echinoidea; order Camarodonta; family Strongylocentrotidae; genus Hemicentrotus; species Hemicentrotus pulcherrimus. The sequence continues at coordinate 33,692 of BEXV01003355.1, read as the reverse complement.
ATTCAAATTTTGTATTCCATATCAACAACAACTGCGACTGCCTAACCCACCTCATGATCCAAGGTGTTTCGCAGCGGGGGATAAGAAGAAATGGACTTCAAAATCTAATTCCAGCAAAAAATCTGACGGGAAAAGGAAAAATCGCAGCCTGCTACGATGGATTATGACACCCACGTCTCCAAAATGGAAAATATGCTATTCCAGGGGATGAAGGCTCTCCCTCTCCCTCAAACTCCACCACCACGACACCGGCTTAGAAGTAGGCTAGAGCCGTAGAGCCTCTACGCCGGCGGAGGCAGATTGATGTGGGGCAAGCGCAAGTAATGATTATGAGCTCCCATCATGCACGCTGCAGGGGGTAGATGAGGCCATAACATGAGCTTGCGCTGAAGACGAGCTAGTGCTTGAGGTTGAAATGGGGTAGCACTTGCATGCTGACTCTGACACTGTTATCCCTGCTTTCGCAATGAAATTTGCAGCACAGACAGATGTGGGTGCAGCACTAGAAGGTCGAAACCAATACCTTATGAGTAACAGATTATGATGGTACCTACATAGATCACATCAAATCATTGGTGAGTTCATGAAACCTGAACAATAGTTAAGTAAAATAAGGAATTTGTTGAAACTGCTGTACATTCTCTAAGGAAGCCAGAAGAAACCTGGTTTAATCGTCTTCCACAGTATCGTATTTGCTGACCTNGGGGGGGTACAGCAGAGTCTAACTCATCTCTAGACATGCTGGTACCAACCATTTTTTTAGAGGAAGCTAGAACATTCCTCATTTAATTCACATTTTTATACACATTCATTACAACACCAAGAACCAAGGACAGACATAGATTAGAGCAACTTTGATGGATAATTCAAAATACCAAAATAGGGGTGGGGAGTGCTGGTGAATAGGCTGGTGTCATATCAATGTCCAGACAAAAATATCTGCTGGTACCAATAATAATAATAAACATTATTTGATACATCAACCAGTTATCTTATGAATAGACAAGCTGTCATGAAATCAATGTCTCTTTATTGTTCCACGATTGTACAGGATCAGCTTAGTCAACGTCAATAAATATTTCTAAAGGTGCTACATATAAATGTAGGAAATCTACACCTACATGCATCATTCTCTCCTACCATGTCTGCCCTGCAACAAAACTAACATAAATCACACAAAACTAAAATGTTATACATCTCAAGTCAATAGAGTGGTGAAGTGTGACGTCATCAAAAATCAAATTTTAGAATTTCTCCATTTTTTCTACATTTTCTGAAAGAGCATAAAAAATAATACCTAAATGTTGAAAACCAATTGAATATGTAAAGTATTGGCTGAGATATGACCATCTGAATAAATATATGCCCTATGGGAACTCGGTGTTATACAGTAATGCTCTGGCTCCTAATGGTTTGGAGCCAGAGCATATAACACTGCGTTCCTATAGGCAATCTTTTTATTCAGATGGTCATATCTCAGCCAATACTTAACATATTAAATTGGTTTTCGACATTTGGACATTATTTTTGATGCTCTTTCGGAAAATGAAGAAAAAAAAAAAGAGAAATTGTAAAAATAGATTTTTATGACGTCACAGCTTCGGTACTCTATAGACCTCTCTTTAAAACCCTTCACAAAAATGTGTATTTACATGTATGTCTTATATCATAAATGTGAAATTATCATAATAGACAATCAAATAATCAAATCAAACAAGAACAAAAGTAAATATACTTCCCTAAAAAGTGCTATCGAGGCAAGAATTCTTTTCCATATAAGTGATGGGAGGGTTTTCACAGAAATGATTTAAATTGCTTTGTTTGCTGACCCTTGTACAGGTTTGCAAAATCAAAACAAATCCAAAATTGCAAGTGTAAATGAAATATGTAAATTTCACAAAAAAACTCATTTTTTCATCTACAGAACATAGCAAAATATTGTATAAATGTACATAATAGTAGAGTACCGTAGTCGAAAAATATAACCCTAAAATATTATACACAAACACATGTAATCTACTTGAACGTAATCAGAGAATACTGATCAGCAGTTTGAGAATAACACGATTCATAATCTGCATTGTAGCTGAAAGCTTTTCATGGCACAGCAAGTTGGCCCTTTTCCGTGGACCCTTGTTCCTTTTGAAGAGCCATGGAATAAAACCTTAATAACTTTCCCCAACAAATAATTAAAAAGAAACAAAATGAAATGGAAAGGCAAGCATATATATAATATATTCAAATTTTGTATTCCATATCAACAACAACTGCGACTGCCTAACCCACCTCACGATCCAAAGTGTTTCACAGCGGGGGATAAGAAGAAATGGACTTCAAAATCTAATTCCAGCAAAAAATCTGACGGGAAAAGGAAAAATCGCAGCCTGCTACGATGGATTATGACACCCACGTCTCCAAAATGGAAAATATGCTATTCCAGGGGATGAAGGCTCTCCCTCTCCCTCAAACTCCACCACCACGACACCGGCTTAGAAGTAGGCTAGAGCCGTAGAGCCTCTACGCCGGCGGAGGCAGATTGATGTGGGGCAAGCGCAAGTAATGATTATGAGCTCCCATCATGCACGCTGCAGGGGGTAGATGAGGCCATAACATGAGCTTGCGCTGAAGACGAGCTAGTGCTTGAGGTTGAAATGGGGTAGCACTTGCATGCTGACTCTGACACTGTTATCCCTGCTTTCGCAATGAAATTTGCAGCACAGACAGATGTGGGTGCAGCACTAGAAGGTCGAAACCAATACCTTATGAGTAACAGATTATGATGGTACCTACATAGATCACATCAAATCATTGGTGAGTTCATGAAACCTGAACAATAGTTAAGTAAAATAAGGAATTTGTTGAAACTGCTGTACATTCTCTAAGGAAGCCAGAAGAAACCTGGTTTAATCGTCTTCCACAGTATCGTATTTGCTGACCTACATTTACACAGTGCAGGAGGAAGGTCGCCATCTACTGTCGTACATCGTATTTGCGGTAGGATCAATAGCGTAGCCTCTGCCTTTACTACATGTAGTGTAAATTCCTCTAGTGTACTACACAGAGCAAAAAAGTATTTCCTGAGGTCCTGATCTAGAGTTTTTCTTATATTGACATCATTGTCTTTTTAAAAGTCCATGCCGAAATAGGCAAACAAAGTGAAGAGCAGCATGATCAAGATGATCACTCCAAGAAACATCAGGAAAGCTGGGTATTCACCTGATAAGAGAACAAACAGAAATATGTTTTGTTTGAGTTATCGCTATGCATTAGGAAAGGAAAAGGTTGATGAGATAAATGATTAAAAGGGGAAGTCCACCCTGATATTAAGTTGGTTTCAACAGAAGCAGAACAAATGAGAGGAACAGGTCAGTGAAAGTTTACCGGTATTAAGCAAAATATGATTAAAAATAAGAAAGTTAAGAACTTTTAAAGTTGCGATTAATCAAATGCAAATTGGCAACTCTGTGACATATCTTGCGAGGTTTGAACTTCAAAATATATCATTAATTCATAGTTCCCTTAGAGAAAATTTTGAATCAAGTACACCCTAAAAATAATTATTGTAGATATGTTTGTATGTATACAACTCCTGTATAAAACAAAACGATTTCATCATCGATTCTCTATGGCATAGTGGCGTGCGCCTGTAATTCAGCTAAAAGTGGAAGTTACAAACTGAATCAGCTAAGGACGCAGGTTCAAACTGAGTCATGTCTTTCAGATGGTGACGTTAAAAGGTCGGTCCCAAGACGTAAATAGTCATATCTGATTGATAAGGGTTTGTAAAAACCCAATTCACACACACACACACACATCAACATCTAAGAAAATTAAGGTTTATTAAATTGGAGAAGAACATGCATGATATGTCACACAGGCAAATTTTAGTTTCACTGGTAACAACTTTCAAAATTTGATACCCAGAAGAAGAAAAAAACACAAATAAACAAAAAGAGAAAAAAGGAAAAAATACCTGATCTGGTGACAGTAACTAGTCCAATCTTTTTGTCAGCTGATAGGCTGAGGACGGCGGCGTCCTTGTCCCCGAGGACTCTTCTTGAATTCCTCGTCATAGGAATGAAAGAGAGACCTGTGATGAAGATACTGTGTGCATTGTCCACCCATTTCACCTTCTGTGTTTAGGATGGTAAAAAGAACAGATGATTGCTGACATTAAAGAGATGTTTGAGTTCCGGTAAAGTTCTGTCAAATAATTCCTAAGCTTTCTTGTTCTCTTTTTGTCAGTTGGGGAGACTGGCATTGTACATTTAATTTGATTCAATTTAGATCTAGATCTAATATCTATCTATATTCTAGATGCTGCTTGTAAGTGTCGGCTTGCATGGTGATGTAGATATACAGTAGGTTTGCTGTTGCACCATGTGTCGGCTGGTTCGCCTGACTGTCTGTCTGGGCTGGAGTCTCCGGTTTGCGGACTTAGGAGACCATCCATGCCAACTTCCCAATGACTCAAGCCAACACGGTCACCTATTTTTCCCTCACGTTCGCACCCCAGTTACTTAAGCTCACACACGCCAGACATTCTCCACTCCTGACGACGGATAGTCAACCTGTTCGAAACGTCGAGTCACTCATCCTCTCCAAGCGCTATGGTTCTCCTTAGAACTATATGCTAAGAAAGATAACAAACAGTCCTTTTCAGGACTACACTCCTCCAAGAAAGATTACTGAGTCAGACTCCTTTTCAGGACTCCTCAAACCTCCCTCTCTCTCACACATGGTGCAACAGCAAACCTACTGCATATATTCTAGATGTATACTATATTGTAAGACTGTATTGACGACTCTTCTTATGAAACAGATAATGCACTGTTTCGCTCGAGTGTTAGCGCAGTTCCAGTGCACTTAGGTAAGTCAGTGTGATATCGACAACGCACTTCCCCTACGGACGCGTGCATTATCACTATGGGCACTAACTAAACTTTGTGCACTGACCATGCCCTAACATACTCGCAACAGTGCATTATTTGTATAATAAACCCAGGTACTACATGTAAATGTATGTTGACAAAATATTCTGATGACCTACCTGTAAGCTGAAAGTGACGTAGATGCCCACAGAACCAGACATAGTACCGACTCCAACATAGTAACCACTGTGGCTGCAAATCAAAACATAGATAGATTGTTACCTTAAAGGAGCTACACAAAGAAAATTTACTAAAAACTGATAATTAGAACAAATTACATATGGATGGAAAGATTTTCTCTTGAAAAATACGAATAATTTGCTGAGAAATCATATAGATATCGTGGAGAGGCGTAAAATGCNGTGATGAAGATACTGTGCGCGTTGTTCACCCATTTCACCTTCTGCGTTTAGGACGGTAAAAGAACAGATGATTGCTGACATTAAAGAGATGGTTGAGTTCCGGTAAAGTTCTGTCAAATAATTCCTAAGCTTTCTTGTTCTCTTTTTGTCAGTTGGGGGGACTGGCATCGTACATTTAATTTGATTTAATTTAGATCCAGATCTAATTTCTATCTATATTCTAGATGTAGACTACATTGTAAGACTGTATTGCCGACTCATCTTAAAAAAAAAATAATGCACCGTTTTGCTTGTGTGTTCAATAGGGCAGTTCCAGTGCACTCAGGTTTTAGTCAGTGCGATATCGATAATGCACTTCCCCTGCGGACGCGTACATTATCACTATGGGCACTGACTAAACTTTGTGCACTGATTCTGCCCTAACACACTCGCAACATTGTATTATTTGTATAATAAACTGATGTACTACATGTATGTTGACAGAATATTCTGATAACCTACCTGTAAGCTGAACGTGACGTAGATGCCCACAGAACCTGACATAGTACCGACTCCAACATAGTAACCACTGTGACTGCAAATCAAAACATAGATAGACATTTATACCTTACTTTCCTCACTCTCCTTTTTTAATACAAGCAGACTACATTTCCCAAAAGTCTGTCAAATTCTCTGACATGCCCCTCCCTGTAACATGAAGTAAAATAAAAAGACAAAACCCTGGGTCCCGTCTAACAAAGAGTTGGTATCAATCGCAACTATGTACATAAGAGATAAGAGACTGCAAACTTGTGATTGATTGGAGAACTGATCGGAAGTCTTTGTGAGACAGGGCCCTGGTGTATAAAGATAAATCAATAGCAACAAACTGTATGATCTGAACTGTTTTATGCACTTCATATTTAATTTTTACACTGTGATCCCTCAACAAAATTCCCCAAATATTTTTACTTTTCTTTTTTAATATATTTTCTCGTTTTGAATACTTTTTTTGGCTTTCTTTCTCTATTCTTTTTCCAAATTATTATAGCCCAAACCTGTCTACAATTTATTTTTCCATTCTTGTTGATCTCACATCTTCAAGCCCCACTGTACTACTTATAGCTACTTGCACCCTCTATATAGTGAACAATGCCCAAGTGGTGACTGTTGGTCCCACGTGGTCCTCCTTTTCTTATGTTAATTGAGAGCTGATTTGATGAGATAACCACCCGTTAGTGACTATGCAAGGTCTAATCCCTCCTGGCCAAACTAGTGCAGATAGGCTTTAAGTCTTTCCTTCCTACAATACACATCTCTGTCCCTGCTACATTTTCTTTCATCAAAGAGACACCCACCCAACCCTACATGATAATGGACTTACCTGACTGCTAGTGCTGAGAGTATGTCATCCCCTGTACAAACTGTCTTGTCTATGGTAAACTTGTGACTGTTCCATTTAGTTATATAGGAGGGTTGCCTGCCTTTCTTCTGTATGTGAGGGGTGTGCGTTGTGAACATGGTGGAGTTGCTGACATCGCCATTCAGGAATGCATATCTAAAATTTGATGGAGGTGAGATATAAATTGAGTGAACGTATGGATGTATTAATAATAATAATAATAATAATAAACCATTCTTATATAGCGCATATCACAAAAATACATTTTAAAGGTATAGACCGGTATTGGAAACGCCCCCCTCTCAAAAAATGAAATAGAAGCTCTCATTACCAATCATGTGAAAGAATATGTTTTAACTAATACGTGGTGATACAAATTTTGCCGGGAAACCGCCTACTAATTGATATATTTGGTAAACTATCAAATCATTCAGCTTGAAGTGGTATCTCACATGAAATTACTTGGTAAAACAATCCAAGATGATCTTAAAATGGGGTCAACACATCAAAACCATCATCAAAAACGCATCACGCACACTATGTGTACTGAGTAAACTAAATTTTTACAAGTCTTCTGAGTGCATCAGTTGGTTTGGTGTATGGACTTTTACGTTTACAGCGATTAAGTTTGCTCTCTTTTCCCTGGCCGCCATCTTTCGCACTCAGAATACTGCTTCAGAAATGTTTATTTGTATAATTTTGTCATTCTAATTTTGTTATCTCCATGATTATATTGTTTCATTGTTATATTGCTTGAAAGTGCCGAATAAATAATAATAATAATAATAAAGACCTACAAATGACGAATTAGACTTACCTACAAGAGCCAAATCTGTATGATTTATGATCCGGACATTCTTCCCATTCTAATTCGCACATCTTACTGCCGTCCTTCGTATTCCACACATAAGCCTTCTGGTCTCTTGATATGGTGATAAGCTGATTAGGAGGAAAAAAGGATGATTATTACTTTAACAAATGAACATCTTTTCAATTCAATTCAACATTTATTCTATTCCATAATTCCATAATAAAATCAGTAACATCAACATTTAATTCTACTAACATGCTTATCATATTTTGGTTATTTTTAGTTATCAAAATAGTAAAATATTGACAGTTAAAAATAGGAATTTGGTTGCTGTATAAAAACCCAAGCAGGTTTGTCCGGACAGCCTACATGAAGAAAAAAAAAACTACCGGTAATGAAATTAGTCAAACTGAGAAACAATTTCTTCTTTCATTTGTTACACATTTTTAACTTATTCAATTTTGGACAATCATTTCTGAATAGCCAAATTACATAGCTTGTAATAAACATTTTCCAGTTTTTCTGAATTACATTTACTGAGTTTCATTGCTTTCCATGTCAATCTTCTACAACCTTATTTAAAGGAGGTATGAGATAATTCAGCAAAAACCTTTTTAATGGGTAAACATGGCTCCAATTGGATGAAATTATAACTACAAAATGCAAAACATAGATCTACTTCAATATGTATCATATGGAAGCGTCATGGTGTAGTGGTTCTGACGCTTGTCTTTCAATCATAAGGTCGCGAGTTCAAATCCCATTCCAGGACGTTAATTTCCTTCAGCAAGAAATTCATCTACTCTACCCAGGTGAAGTAAATGGGGGCTGGTAGGAATTTATTTCTTGAAACGCAGAGCGAGTGACAGCTGCTCTGCTAAAGCCAGGGTAATTATGCTACATTATTGTAGAGCACTTAAGAGACTTCTGATAAAGGAAGTGTTAGGCACTATATAAGCATATATATTTTTTTATTATTATTATCAATACTGACCTTATTTCCCAGTGGACTGATCATGATGTCTTCGATGTCTTTGGAATGCGCTTCGATTTCATACACTTTCTCTATCGTGGGATACTACAACATGGAGAAGGAAACAACTCAAATTATTTGTTTCTGTAGGATACAATGGATAAAACACACCCATTAAAAGTCAAAGCAGGGGAGGTATGACATAAGACTTACAAGACAATCAAATTGATAATCCCTAAACTGATGATTGCTAATAATTAAAACAAAAATATCTCAAGACATTATCTGAAAAGCTAATAGTTGGCTGATGTAACAATAAATAGGATCATTCTAAATCCCAGGTTGGAAGAATTCTTGAATTTCAGCTAATACAGTTAATACAAAACCAGAAATTTTCGGTCACATCTACAAGTGTTCTTGTTGTCTATTTATGACTATTTGTTTTCTTGATGTTTTTGTTCAACAAGAAATGTTCAAGAATTGCAAAATTGGGATTTGTGATTCAGTTATTTTGTAGCATCAAACTTTAATAAATCTGTATTTCTTGCAAAATTCTGATACTTTCATTGTAAACCCCTAAGTTTTTCTGCTTCCACAGTATTCAATATGCAGTGTAGAGGTGTCATGTTCGAGTGATTATGTCACCGGACTGTGGATCACAAGGTCAGCGGATCAAGTCCTGCCGTGGCACTAAAATCCTTAAGCAAGACATTAATCTACATTTGCCACACTCGACCAAGGTGAAGTAAATGGGTACTTGGCAGGAATTACTTCCTTGAAATGCTAGAACGCTGTAATGGCAGCTAGGCTAACAAAAGACGAGGTAATAATTTCCAAATTTGGAAGCGCATAGAGACATTTAAAGCCACACTGTCCTTCTTGTAGCTCCTTGCTCCCTCTATATAGAAAACGAAGACTTATCTGTGACTATTGGACCCCTACGATCCTCTTTTTCTTATGTCAATTGAGGGCTGAGTTGATGAGATAACCACCTGTCCAGTGACCTGTCAGATTGGTCTAATCCCTCCTATAAACCAGTACAGATAAGCTTTAAATGTGATATGAGCTATATAAAAACCAAATATTATCATTATCATGTATGCAGATTTTACCCGAGGGATTCCATCCTTAAATACATGAAGGTACTTACCGTCCACATTCGTATGTGGCCGTCCACTCCGCCTGTTACAAAGTACATCCCGTTCGGGGAGAAGCAGACAGCATTCTGACTTGAGTCGGTCGGGCTGAAATCTGTCTGAACCGACTGAAGCCGCTTGACATCAAAGTGAACCAATTGTCTGCCAGGTGGAGGCCCTGATTTCTTCTTGCCATTTGATTCAGACGACTTCTTTTTTCTTTTCCTGAGAGTGACTACATGTATAAAGATAATAACAAATCAAGTTGAAATTTAGCCTTATTGAAAGTACTCCCTTTTTTTCCCCCTTGCAAGGTCACAAAAATGAAGACTAAGTTATTACTGCAAATTTTGAAGCCTTGAAATGATAATATATGAGCAACAAAAGCGTTTTCCCTTCTTGTCAACATGACTTCTGATCGATTATCACATTTACTTAGTGTTGTCCAATCATATTTTTAACAGATCTACGCAACATATTTATTCCATTCCAATAAAAATTGATACATGCATCACTCATACCACAATGTAAAACTCAAGGTACTCTAATAGGAAACACCCCCCCCCTAAACAAAATAAAAATAATAATTTTTATTAAAAAAAAAAATATGATATTCCTAATCCTAAATAATACTCCTATTCCCACCTTCATCCTCTGTACTCTCCTTCACTTTCTCTTCCTTTTCTTCATCATCCCTTCCCATCGTCTGAGCAATGAGTGACTCCACCAATTTGTTAATCTGGTACATCTGACATCTCTCATTTTTACCAGCCGCCATCAGGTATTCTTTACCGTCGTACCTGCAAGAAGATTTGTAAGAAATCACAATCATGATATGTGTGTGTGTGTGTATGATTTACTTTTTGAATCAATCATAACTAATTAGTTCCATCAAAAACAAGCCTTCAAAGACAGTTTCAAAGATTTTAATTGGGCTATAGAAGTTCCACCTCCTCCTCGCCCTCCTTCTTTGTCTTCTTCTCTCTTTCTTGTGTCTCTTTCTCTGATAGTACCAAAGAGCAATCATGGTAATACCACAAACCGGTAAAAATATAACATGAGTGGTGTAGAGATAGTAGGCTACTGAACCTATTTGCCAAGCTGAGCAGAGAGAAGCTGGAATAAAAGTCAAATAAAGTCTAATATAGTAAACGTTTCTCTCCTCCCACCCAATATTCCTGTCTTCAATGATGTGGGGGGAGGGGGTGGATAAGCATTTTACTATGGCAGGCCATTCATGCCACCGCTTGCTCTCACCATTATGATGTCTAGATAATATTTTTTCCTTCAATAATGAATTATGAACAAATTTATATTCTGTACATTTGTGACCATGATTTGTACGTCCCTTGAGAGACCAATGCCAGTAAATGGTGAGAGCAAACAAGTGGCATGAATGGCCTACCATAGTTAAGTCCAACTTAAAGTTTATATTATTCCTCGTGAAACACTCCCCAGGACACCCTAGATGTCTAGACCCCTTCTGCGCCACTGGATATGGGAGAATCTTTGAATTACCTCAAGGCAGCATTCATGATTGCACTCTGATCATCTCCGTTGTCGGTGTTGTATCTGCATTTTGACTGGATAGCAATGCCACTGCTTCCTAACTCCACTTCAAATATTTCCTGATGGTGAGACAGTGAAAACAGGTAATTAGGAGATCAATACTTTTGTAGAAGTTCTTCAACCCCAACATACACTGTAGTCTTTATTTCATGTCCCACAAACTATGACAGAATTTTATGAGGAAAGGTCATTTTTAACTATATATAGAAACGTATGAATGGTTCAGAAAATATTTATTTAGCACTTTGCAAAATCTCACAATTATGAACCCAGTGCACCATTCCACTCTTCTGTATTCTGTTCAGTAAGAGACATGCAATTACCGTATTAAAAACAAAAAGGCTTAATTGTTATTATGATCATTTTAGCTTTATGTGTAGTCTTGGCTCCGATAAGTTTTGTGTGTGTGTGTGCCAGCCCAGATTAGTCCAGGGTAGATTATACACAAAGAGAGGGAACTAATAGTAAGAGATAGAATCAGCTTTAAACTCTTAACAATTGCATATAAATGTGAACACAAATGATACTCCCATGTATTTGCAAAATATTATTTCAAGTCATCTACCAACTCGCAATCTCCGTTCATCTTCAAAACATACATTCACACCTTTAGTCACATCCACCAAAACATATGGGCACCGTGCTTTCCAGTATGCCGTACCAGAACTATGGAACAATCTTCCAGAGTCCCTAAAACGTTGTCCTTCACTACATCAGTTTAAATCCGACTTAAAAACATAAAATCTGTTTCGATCAAGCCAGTCTTAAATTAAAATTTATGTAGTAAACATGTGAATTTTGTAATTGATTTGATAATTGTAATTGCTAAACGGTGAAAGCTCAATATTCTTCATGTCTTTTCTCTCTTCTCTCTTCTCTCTTCTCTCTTTTTCTCTCTCGTATCTACATGTAAGCGCATACAGACAATTTTGTAATATGCGCTATATAAGAATTGAACATTATTATTATTATTTCAAAATTTTCATTTTCAACTTGGATATCTCAAATTTGTAGCAGAGAAATAGTTGAAAAGTCCCTGATTCAGGTATTCTAGCAAATGTGAGTATAAATCTTTCTTAGACCGATCTTGGTGTTTGTTTTATTACCAGTGCAGCAATGAATTCATGACTGTCCTACATACTGTACGTGTAGGTGAGTGGAAGATAAAAGATGGTAATTCATTTTAATTTTAACACAATACAAATCAAGTAGTTTTGTGGCATGTTCCCATTTCATCCTTTTGAAACTTCTGAATTAAAAATTTTTGGATTCCACAAATTTTTGGATTCCATATGGATTCCACATAAACAATATGTTTACATGTGTTTACTATCTTGGCATATGAAATATCAAATATCCGTAAAACAAGTATAGATCCACTCAAAAATGGGTTGAGTTGATGAAAATAGAACAAACTGTCATTAAAAGGAGAAGAGTCATGCCTATGTTAAAGGAAAATTCAACAGAGAAGCAGACTGGTGAAAGTTTGAATGAATCTGACAAAAAATAATTATGAATTTCAGAAAGTTGTAAGTATGGGCAATATATGAAAAACGGATTCTGCGTAATTAATTACACCCAGTTCACCGTCTACTTTTTACGGGTTGCTCGTCTTGGTGAGGATTTATCGTTCATAATGGATACTGCGTCAATGTGAAATGCATCATGATCATTATCGCATCATTGGGAAATCTTTTTTTCAAATCACTAATACCTTGAATACCTTGAATACCAAAGCTTCTGGAAGAATGCTGTCTCCAGCTGCCAAGCTTCCAGGTCTAACTTCAAAGGGGGGGGGGGGGTGTCCCAGCTTCCGGGTCTTGCACCATAGTCATTTTACATCTGTATTTTGCTTGCTGGGTCATATCAGGATTGTCATAATTGGAATGTCAACTGGGAGAAGGGTGAATGATATTTCTCCTTCTTCCAGTGTTTGTCGAGTCTGGCTTTAAAGCTGTTTACCGAGGATGCAGATACTACCAACTCAGGGAGGGAGTTCCAGTCGTTGAGGACCCTGTGGCTAAATGAGTCTTGCCTGAGTTTGGTGTTGCACCTGGGTTTGGTCAGTTTGAAAGCATGCCCTCTCGTTGTTGAATTGATTGCAGGTGTGAAGAATTGGGTAGAGTCCAAACTGTCGATGTTCTGCATCAACTTGAACTGTGAACACCTGAATCATGTCTCCTCGGCGGCGGCGGCAGCGGTGGCTAAGTGAGGGAAGCTTCAAACTCTCAAGTCTCTCATGGTAGCTTTGGTGTTTTATCTCTGGTACCATTTCTCTATGATTTTTTCGTCCTTCACATAGCGAGGGTGCCAGATTACATTGCCATATTCCAATATCAACGAACAAGACCTTTATAGAGGAGTGGAATTGTTGATCTGTCCTTGTGCGTTGGCGTAAGGTTCGTATGGAAAAATGCGGATGAACCATATTTTTTTAGGACCCGAAGTCCAAAATTGTCTGCATTTACAAGGATCTCCTCATTTACTCAGACGATCTAAATTTATTCTCAGAGTCGGACCAACGTACGCCACGCCGCGCCCGGCCCTACTGCTCACTCAGCATTCCACCATTCATTTAATCGTATTGAGAAACTCTCATTTATTAAACAAGGAGAATGAAAAATTTATTTATTAATTAGAAATATGGAAATAGTGAATTTGATCTAAAATACAAAAAGTTATATGATTTTTGTGAGCTAACATATAAACTAATAAGTGGGACTGAACGATGGCAAAATTAAAACTAATTTATAATGACAAAGCAACGTTTCACTTATTCAGCTTACCAGGGCATTGGGTACACCTGTTTTGGATTCTCCTCCACCCCCTGCCACAAGAAAATGGGTGTCATTCATACATTTAATGACATAAGGAGGAAAATCAGTTTCTCCAATGCAAGTTGCCATCTTGATTCTTGTCCACGAATACAGTGATTATTTTTCGCTGCTCTCTCTCGCTCTACCTACCTGTACCTGTGCTCCCCATGCCATGCATTTGTACTCAGCGAAAAATAGTTTACCATGGTTATTTTGGACGCTCGCGAGCTCGCCGAACCCGATCGAAGAGCAACGACCGTAAAGTCATCATTTTCATCAATTCATGGTAATTGGCGTATTTAAGAATGAAGTTATTTGTTTTGTTTTAAAATTGAATTTGTTTACGTTGTTTTTTTTCTTCTATAACATAACGTGATTTATTATTTTTTGACTTGTTCTGGGTGTGTTTATGTGACCAGTGCAGTGCAGAGCGATTGTGTGTCTGTGGTCATGTGAAGTGTGGTGAGACGCGGGTACGGTACGGGGTGCGGTCCCGTAATAATTCCGGGCTGGACTCGGCTCTGAGGTCCTATCTCGTCCGGTGTCGTTAATTGGCACGGCCCGGGGCTAGACTTTAATACGGCTTTAATTACAACCTCGGCGATTGGTGACATACGAAGTTGATATCTTCAAGCCATACATGTATACAGCTAGACTCTAGACCGAATTTTTCCGTCTCTTTCGTTCGTTAGCCTCTTATTGGGTTAGGGTCGGCTCTCTCTCTTTAGAGACGGAAGACTACTAGTCTATACGCATAGACCCTATCCTTGCAAACTCCATGGCCATATCGGGCCATATTTCAACGCCCCCAAAATCCCCCCAAATTTCATTTTACCTCATGCATTGATTATTCAAAATTAGGAGAAGGTTACACTACATCGGTTCCACTTACCAACTTGACTGAAATAATCCGTTTAATGGTCACTTTTTAGGAAATCGTGGGTCAACATCGACATCCATGTTTTTCAATCTCGCTGTGCGTTGAAATCTCATTCGTTCTAGTCTACGCCGAAGGCAAAATGATTATGAGGAAAAACTGTGATAGCGCTGTTACGGACGTGTAGCTCGCGCACAGTTTTTTCCTCATAATCATCTAGTCTTAGTCGGATTCTAGAGTGAACATTTAGGCCCTAATGATTTTAATATTTATCAGTACAAATATCTCCCATCCCACATCTCACAACGTTTTGAACTTTAATCTTATTCTTCTTCTACTTTGCTTCCTCCAGTTTGGAGAATTGTTGGTGCAGGTGTTGGTAGTAGATCTAGACTTTAGACATATATACTAACCCTGTAAGTTGGGGCTCTGATCGGATCGGAAGGTTGGAGTGACACCCTCGCACCTTTGATCAGTATCGGATCAGAAGATCGACCAAAAAAATCGGTGATTTTTTATTTCATTTTTTTTAATGATGTAAATTTTCGAGTTTTGGGCTATCAAATGCTCAAAAAGAATTCATGGCTGGGATTATTTTGTCATTTGGAGTTGTTGTAGTTGTAGACCATGTTTGTTGATATTTAGTGCCTTTTCATGACTTTGAAATTAATAATATTGGTCTAAGAGAAGAGGCAAAACATGCTGGCCACCATCTTGGATTATGATGCATACCTACATGTACATTAAAATTTTCGGCATTAAAAAAAAAAGAAAATCATTTGAATTAATCGGCGATCAGAAATTATTATCTGATCACCCCTGATCAGATCGGTATCGGCATCCAATCCGATGATAGTTTACAGGGTTTATCAGGTTTGCAGTGGCTGAGTGGCATCACATAGATGTAGTGGAAAGTTTAACGTCAAGACCAAGTATGAAACTTAGAGAGAGATTGTGAAAGAATGAGGGGTTGATCAAACTAGAATCTATACTAGATCTAGTCTATCTTCGGTGAATATCTAAAGCCTTCAGTTAGCAGCTTGTAAAACTGAGAAAGGACGCAATTTTTTGACTGACACAAAAATGTCTTCAGGGACTTGGGACGAAAAAGCAAGAGTGATACATCATACCTTGGTTCTTGCCAATAATTGGTCATCAAATGTCACATTCCTTTTCTCCATATTCCAGAATAGAAAATTGATCATTTTTCTGAAAATAGAGCATATCCCTGTCAAATTTATACCCCCGAAACAAAAGATGAAATCATCTAGAATTTTAGAAAAAAATAGGCAATATCTATTTGGTAACTTTGGAACTGAAATGTACAGATGCTATCTGTTGCTAATTTAACCTCATCTCGATCAGAAATATTGCTAATGATATCTCAACCTCCAAATCAATTATTTAATCAGTCACTTAGAGGAATTCATGAAATCTAAGTTAGAAACGGCTTATGTCTTCTATTACATTTCAAACAGTTAATTCTTCCTTTAATTTATGGAAATTATGTACATGTACATGGTGTTATTTTTTAACTCAAAATATGTGACCAAAAAGTTGCCAGATATGCTTTAGTTGAAGTCTGATTCTACAAAAAAAAAGGAGATTCACGGCTTCACAAGCATGTCTAACTCATTGCAGTAGGATGCTCCTAGCCTCCTAAACCAAACTGAAATTGAGAATAAAATCCAAGCTCAAGCACTCTGGCTAACAGGGAGTACGTTGTGTAAGCTGACAAAAGGGGGATTGCAATTTCTATCGAATTTTTTGTGAAGAGATTATCTAATTGGCCTTAAAATTGGAACACTACAGTAATTAAGCACATCCTATTCTCTACTTACGTCAAGTATCAGTGCATAGCTTAAACCATTCTAGAGTTCTAGGAGATTTTAAAAAGAGTCCAGTAGTCATGCATGGTCACAAAGAAATTGAAATTACCTGAAGTACAACAAACTATTCCCCCAAAATACACCAAAAGATAAACATTTTTGTGTTACCATGTCATATAAATTGTAAAACTTTTAAAACATTTTGTTTTCAAAAACAAAAGGTGAAAGGACACTTCATGAACAATTTTCTCAAGCAAATAATTTCCCCTTTTGACCATCTGTTCTGATCTATTCCCATTAAGGGGTTCATACATGTACATTACATGTGCATGTTATATCATTTAGTGATACAATATTTTCCTCAAAAAGAGCACAAACAAATAGCTCTATCATTATTGCTATTTAGTTGTTGAGAAAGACCAAAACTCGTTTGAAATCATAAAGAATACATGGACAGGTATAAACTCAGTGAAAGCACTTTTCCATACAACCTTGTACGCAAACACATTGCCAGACTGCGCACACAAAATCACACTTTTAGTATGGACGTTTATGTGTTATCAATTGTTACAATTGCTTTTAACTTTCAGGTTCTATATAAACTCTGTTTATATTGTGGGGTTATATCATGTTTCATGGCTTAAAATGAGTCTCCTATGGAATAATTCAAAAGTAAACATTTATTCAAGTCCCTCCTTCAGTAAAGGTACTCTCATGCAGAAAAAGCCTAATGTTCAACTTCAGGAATGCGTGGCAACTGTTGTTATCCAACTGTCTATTCTACATCTTCTTTTATCAAGAGCAAATATATCTGCTCTGAAAATCATTAACAGTCTTTGTATTCTTCATGCACAATTAAACCACATGTATTTGAAAACTGTTGTTGCAGTTTGAATCGCTAGAGGGGTATTGATTTTTACCATGAAAATCAATGTTGTGAAAAATAATGTTGAGAGACCTTCCCATGTCAATGTTCTCCTAGACTGTTCAGTAAAGGTTTGCAGGAGGGAATGAATTGGATGGAGTTTGACCTATTCATTTTAAAAGAGAAAGTCAACTCTTGATGTGAATTATTATGCACTTCATTTGTGTTACAGTGTATCTTTTTTTTTTTTGGGGGGGGATCTTCTGTTTTTCAGTTATGATCAAGGCATTGTATTATAAAGAGGTGCTGTCGATCGCAACTTAAAAAAAGCTTTTGCGATTGTAATCGCAACTATGTGTATAAGAGATATAGGAGATTTGGGATTGATTATAGGACTATTGCGATTAATTTAGATCAATCGTAATTACATGTAGATGCGCCAAAATCTATAATAAGGAAAATTGATATCATGGTGGTATCAAGGGGAACTTTATATGATGTGTTGACCATTAATTTTTTTTGGAGAGAGAGAGAGAGAATTTCGAGTAAAAAAGAAGAACAAAAAAACCAAAAAAAAAACACATGTAACTTCTTCTTGATAATAACAGTTAGAGAGCTCTACATTTATATTGCACACGTACCCATGCCAAGGGATACACAACGTGCCTTCAAAATGCTTTAGCCCAGCTACCCTAAGGTGCAAAAAACATTCAAAGAATAGATTCCTAGCTAACAGCTGACAATTAAGTACCCATTACTACACCTGGGAGGAAAGTGGCAAATGTTTGAGCTTTGAATTTTAACTTGCTTTCATGCTCGTTTCTGATTTTTCAACAACAATTACAACCCCCCCCCCCCCCCCCCAATCTGCCACTGTTCATATATCTCATTTTAAGGGAAAGTAAACGTGACAAAGTTGAGTTACTTCCTTGCACATTTACAAACTACATGTATGTACTGGTATGCACTATACTTTTAAAATATAAATCGCATGAGATAAGAATGTTGATGACTTTGCAACTACCAAGAATAAATTTGGAATACACAGGAAATGGATGTGTGTTTAGTTTACGAAATAAATGTGACATTTGTTTTACCATGTACTAGTTTTATTCCATTCTATTCCTGTTGTGTTTTTTTTTTTAATCAGGTATGCTAGCAGTCTTACAGTAGCTCACCAAAGATCTGCATGATCACGTAATACTTGTGACCGACAAATCTGGATCCAATCTTCAAGATGGCTACTTCGGTGTGACCTCCATCTTGCCTTTCAGTGACCTTTCAGCAAACATGGCAAGATCTGGAGCAACCGACATCAACATTTATTGTCTAAAAGGAAACCACTCCCAGATACATGTATGCACAGAAGTTTCCTGGATTACCAGCATGTGTATATCAAGATAACAAAGTTTTAATTAATGAACATTTGAAAAGAGTAGAACTGCAGAATCCTCTTGAAAAAAACTACATGAACACCTAGATAGGTTGTGTCTGATGACGATCTTGCCAAGATGGTGAAACTGACTATAGATCTGATTGCACGTTCGTCCGCGAGCGCACGGAAGAAGAAAGATGAGGGGTTGTCAACGTATCTCAAGAAACTGACGCATCTCTACTTCTCCGAGAAGAGCATTGACGAGATTGTAAGTACATGTACATGTACAATAATACATCATTAATTGATAGTATTTAAAAAGTTTTGAAAATTTTGTTTTGGAGTTTTTTTCTGTTTATGTCTTGTACCTAAAGTTGTCAAAATGTTTAAAATCTAGAAATGTCTATATAAAAGGGGCATCTCGATCCCTCCCCCCTCCCCTCCCCCAAGAAAACCCACAGTTTTCCATTAAAACAAAATTTGCTTGTGCTTTTTTGTTTAATAAAGCTTTTATACATTTCCAAAACAGCCCAAAACAAACCAAATCTTGTTCACATTTTGGATGTGACATTTCAGCAGGCAGATATTTGGCATGGCATTAAAGACATCAAATTGTGTGTCCAGTGTAAATGGATAGCAAGTTGTGTGACATGTTTTGGAACAATAGCTCCAAAAATAAACACTTCACTGCAAATTCACAAGGTCTATTGTAAACAAGAAAAGTCTAGTTCTTTCATAGCCATTTAAAAGCTAAACCAGAGAGAAGTGCTGAGCAAATATACATTTGAGCTCCTCAGTTACAGGACAGGTAAACAGATCTACTGATTTTCTTTCTTTTTTCTTTTATTTGAAAGAAAATAAAAGTAGAGAAAGGAAAAGATGGCACTTGAAGAAACCAAGCCTAAAATAACAATTACTACACAAGGAAAGAAGATTGATCAATACATTACTTATCAGTATAAAGATTTAAATGGTGGGATAAATGCAAATTTGAAAGTTTTAAGAGGATTTGAATGGTAGACAATTATTACCTTTTTTCCTGCTTTTTTTTTAATGTATATGGGGATGATTTTCTTTCCATTGTAGTCATTTTGTTCTTGATTTTTGTTTCATTTAACGTTTAATGCTTATTACAGGATGATCTCTCTCAGTGTCGCAGCCTCTCTGTCCTCTATCTCTACGATAACAACATCTCAGTGATCAAGAATCTTGGCTTTGCTGGAAATCTCACTCATCTCTATCTTCAGAACAACCAGATTACCAGATTGGAAAATCTTACTCCTCTACACAAACTATCTAAATTGTAAGTATCACTTTCAAATTTTGAATCCCATTATGGGTAATCCATGTACACATTCACTGAAATCACACTGTCACTTCTTGGTAACTTCTATACATTTGAATGCTGACCCAGGAATGACATCCCAGAGTACTTTGTATCATGAGGAAAATGCGAGAAATAGATTGCAACAATTATAAACTGTGTTTTACACATGTATCCTGTTATCTTCATCTTGGTATATACAAATTATGATCAAAACTAATGGTCAACTGTTATATACTGTGGTGTTAAGCCCTAGCTTTTAAAGAATTGGCCATATCTCAAATGATTGCTATCCTCAAGCCAGGGAAAGACCCTAACGAAGCAAAGAGCTTCAGACCAATCTCCCTGTTGTGCCACCTCTTCAAGCTCTTTGAGCGCCTCATCCTGAACAGACTGGGGCCAGTCACAGAACAACACCTGATACCAGAGCAAGCAGGTTTCCGGCCTGGAAG
>BEXV01003355.1:0-10339 GCA_003118195.1 Hemicentrotus pulcherrimus | reverse complement strand
TTTCCTCAGATGGGCCTCCAAGTGTTGAACGTAAGCGGCAACGGCCTGGACGACATCTCGGAGCTGGGCATCCTGCGCAACATCATGCAGTTTGTGGCCTCGGACAACAAGCTCCGGGACATGAGGGCGCTCTCCGCTCTCATCGGCTCCTGGCCCAAGATCTGGAGGCTGGAGCTGGTTGGCAATCCCGTCTGCAACAAGGCAAAGTACAGGGACAGAGTGATCGTCATGAACAGTAAACTGGGTGAGAAAGAAGAACCAGTCTTTTCTTTTTTCTGTGGTAGAAAACAAAATACAGAGAGAATTAACCCCTGGTGCACAACAGTTACTTTCTAGTATACAAAATACTAATTATAATTAAAACCAAATAAGGCACCAAATCCACTTGCCAATCAAATGCTCAAGGTGCAGCTTGTGCAAAAGATGAAATACATGATAAATATATACAAAAGAGCATTTAGGAAAGGTACTGACATGAAAGGTAATAATGATAATGTTAATCAATTATTAGCTAAATTAAACAGATATTCCTTAAGATTGTTTTTAACACTTCAGCAGAACTGCTATTTTTAATCCATTGGGGGAGAGTATTCCATAATGATTTACTTCTTATCATTATCCAAATAAAAGGGAATGACATTATACACGGTATGTCTTCCTGTATACATGTGTTCACTGCCATGTGTAAATATGTTGTTGATTTTGGTTGGAAATGCTACAAATTTGACATGGTTGAGATTGTACAGTTCTTCTTTTGATGTTTCCCGTTGATTCTCGTAGGGAAGAATCGTATGATAGGGATGGGAAAAGTAGGATGGGGATAGCAATAATACTTGACCAAAACATTCACATTGTAGCAGGTACATAGTAGGATGAGATGAATCAAGATGTTCATTTCAGACTTTGAGGGAGAAGGTCATTGGTTTCAATGCGCAGAAGGCGATAATTCACTGACACCAGACTTGGTGGATATACCATTCATGGGCGTTCAAGTCTGCACACAGCAAACCCGTGGTCCGATCAAGAAATACCCCCAGTCAATTGAAGAGTCTTTGGGTGAGGGAAACGTAAGATAATGACTTCACCATATGGGGGAATGGGTGGAAAGTGTGAAGCTTTGCATAAGGCAGTTGGTCATAAAACTAAAGGCTAATCCTGGTGTTTGACAGCACCTGTTATTGGGTAAACACCCAAATGCATGGTGTCAAATTCCTCTTGAGAACCCACTACTCTGCGTCATGCATTAACAGTTATTGTTTTTGTGTATTTTATTTAATTCACCTTTTTTTTTTTGCAGCTGTTTTGGATGGAAGAGAAGTCAGTGATACAGAGAAGAGCTTCTTGATGAGCTGGAAGGAAGCGAAAGATGCGAAGAAACGGCAACGGATAGAAGATGCCACTAGAATCATGGAGAGTAGCCAAGAATACATTATGCAACCACGTAAGCACACTGTTGATTTAATCTCATAGTCCACCTACTGCATACCTGCCAAACCTTCCTCCAAAAATTAGGAATCTCTCGATGAAAAATTAGGAATATAGTCCGTTATGCATTTCCTCCTTCAAAATTGTTGAAACTTACTTCATTATATATTGGATATTACTTCCGAAAGACAGACTTTTTTGTATTGCCATGCAATGTTAAGAATTTTAAAGTTGACCATTTTTTATAGCTGAAAAAAAAATAACCAAGATAACTTGAATGTACCTGAATCATATTTGGAAATTGCTGTAATATTATATTGCCCTCTATTTTGCATAGAACGTGAGCTTCCCCCTGTCTTGCCACCCAATGGCTCCCGCTGGAATCGGACGGCCGCCCTAAACAAGGTCTACATGATGCCCGGCATGGTCGGGGGCAAAAAGAAGTTTGATGCGGTGGTAGCCAAGTCCCACATGCCTGCCTCAGCCCCTCATGGAACCCGAACAAACCCCTTGGATAGCCTCACCCTTGGTCGAAAGAGCTACACAGATTTAGAACGACCATCCAGGTATGTTCTTATACAAATAATACACAGCAGTGAGGGCGTTAGTAAGAATTGCCCCTGGTGGGGTCACTCCCCTGCACGTTTCATATGATTAAGTTTTCTGTTCTGATGTTACTCTTTTACCTGACAATTTTATGATTTGCTAACTACAGTCATTTTCATGACAGGAACTCTTGTGAATGGCACAATTCAATGTTTCGATTTAGCAGTTTGTGGCATGAAACTTTCATGTATCTGGACCACTTGGAACATTTGTTCAAGCTTTATGCCTTCAATTTATGTTTGTTTAAACAGTATATTGTGTTATTGAGATTAATTTCTGTGCCTTTAATCTCAAATTACAAAATTTATCTTTTGTAACTTGAAAGGGAGAAATTACCTTTATATCAAACTAGTTTTTGTGTTGTTTTTTTAATTTAAAAAGAGCAGACACATACACAACACATCAGGAAATTATGTTTGAGCTATATAGCATACAAAATAAAATTTGAGAGAAATGGCTAAGGAAATGCATCACTTTGTCCTACAGAATGTTTAAACAAGCGAGCTTTAGTCCCTTTAATCTACTTTTTTAAAGGAAACATGAATCCTAGGCAGTGATGAGCGAAACTGATTTCTTGTTGATAGATTTTATGTATATCTGTATCTCGGGGTAGCGTCTCTACATCTCGGCCGTTTGTCCTTGTTAAGTTGACCTGTTAATGTTTTCATATATTTTTTTGCTTGTTCCCAGAAATATGCCGATTCCTCCGCAAGCTCCAGTCTTCCTGCCAGATGAGCACGGCATGAATGGCTATCCGAATGGAGAACCGGACTTTAATCTTACTGGACATGTCATTTCCATCTCCTAAAACACCCCTGTTATCACCTAATGGACCCTTCCAGCTAACTGAAATAGCCATGGGTGTAGGAACAGTCTATTGTGAACAGAGGGAGTATTTTGCCTCAGTGAAACCTGATGCATCAACAACCTCATTTTACGCATGTCATCTTCATCCTATGAAAGACCCCTATATTAAAATGGACTCTTCCGCTACACTTAAATAGCTTTGGGTACAGGAGCAGTCTATTGTGAATAAAGGGGGGCATGTTTGCAGAGGTCAACCTGATGGATTGGCTACCTTATCTGACGCATGTGATCTTCATGCTGTGAAACACCCCTACTATCTCAAAATTGACTCTTCCAGCCCTCTGAAATAGACTCAGGTGTAGGAGTAGTCTATTGTAAAAGAGGGGGCATTTGCCAGGTCTTAGTAAAAAGTTGATGAATTTGCAATGTCATGATCCTAGGCATCATTCTTTGAAACACCCCTGTTATCACATAATGGATTATTCCAGTACACAAAAGCAGTCTTTTGTGAACAAAGGGTGTACTTTTTGCAGTACTGGATTGTAATGCAGTGATATTAACTTGATGTTTGATATATATCTTCATCTTCTGAAAGACCCCTGCTATCACTTAATGGTTTCACACTGAAATAGTCTTTGGCGTTAATCCAAGTAAATTTGAAGAAGGAGTAAGAAAGGGGAGAGCATTTCTTACCTTTTGCACAAGTTTTTCAAAATGCATCTAAAATTTCTGACATGACAAGTAATATCCAACCTCAGAAACACCCCCACTTTACCTAAATGGAATATCCCATCGCACTGAAATTATGTTTAGCTGTGGTGTAGTCTATCATGAAAAGAGGGAGTAATGTCTTGCACAAGTGCAGTGAAAACTTGGCACCTATTTTGTGGATCAAGGCCCTGTTTCATAAAACTTGTTATCAATAACAAATTACAATAACTGTTATAAGCTACTCAAATCATAGCATTTGATTGGCTGAGATCAAATTAGTCGTAGAAAGTCAGCATTTGTTATTGACAGTAAGTTTTATGAAACAGCTAGGCCCAGATTTTGCTGTGATCATGGTGACATTGTGATTTAAAACTAAAGGAGGGCTGGTATTCTGAGCATGAGTATTTTATTTTGTCTTTAAAAAATTATCAGTGTTCCAAGATCACTTTTAATCTCCCATTTATCTTTAATTTGTATGCCACTGTAGAAGTGTCGTTGTTGACTGGTTTAATTCAGGGTAATACGACTTGTCATATATCACCCTCACCTTCTGTTCGGGTGATATGTCATATTGCCCAGAAGGCAGTCAATATGACCTAAATATTACAACCCTAAAAAAACTGGGCTTCAAAATGACCATGAAGTGCCTCAAAAATTAAAAAAACTTTGAGTGACCGCTTTTACCATACTTATTTTTGCCAATAGACTGTAGTGTTATGAAAACTGTAAGGAAAACGAAAAATGAAATTTAAATTTCCACTAAAAAAAATCTTGATAATCAGACAGGCGATCGGCTTGTAAACGTCACAGGATTCCTAACTGACCTTTTTATAATTAGGATTGCAGGATTTCGTATCAGAATCTGAGGCAATGTTACTGAGTCACTGTAATGTCAACATATTGTTTGATTGATTATAATTTGTTCTTTGAATTGCTCAAAGATAATGTGTATTCCGTCCATGTAACTCAGTGAAATTTCAAGATAAAACTTGCAAGAATTGGTTCTGCTACTTGTAAGAGGTCTTTCTTGTAAGTTTATATATATATGTTTATGTTATGATTACATAATAATGCCTTATATTATCTTCTGTTTTGTTTGCAATATTGACAGAATTTGTTATGTCTTGAGATAATTCAACACTATGTTCTATTTGGATGGGTCTTTTGTACATATTGCTTTTTTCCCCCAAAAATCTACTGCAATTAAAGATTCATTTATGTAAATTCTGCAATGTTGATTCATTGTTGTATTCCAATGTCCAGACAAATTGGAATTGATTGTTTACACTGATGTTCTGTAAATTTTATGATAAGGTGTTAAATTATTTGAATTTTGGAAAAGTTAAACTATTTTTTCTGTCTATTGGTGATTCACATTGGTTTTTTCTATAGTATAATGCTGTACTTGATTTGTGATATATATATATGTCTTAAATTTGACCCACTTATTCAACAAACTTCTTTCAAAGAGAAATTATTCTTTCCCGTTTGCTTTGGTTGAAACAGTAAATCTGAGAATACAAGTTGGTGAACCTTTTTGAAAATTTTGAGCAATGCAGTCATATGCCATCCTTGAAGATATTTCCCATTTCTTTATAATTCAAAATTGTTTAAAGCAGCCCTTTTGTTAGCTGTACGGTAACCAAATTTGACATTCTTTGACAGGGGTTCGTATAAATATATTGTCTTTTCAAAGCAAATGTATGAGTATAAAAATTCTGACTACAAACAGACGATACAAATATCCCCCATAATGTTTCATAGAAAATTTCCCATTTTCATGATATTACCTACCGGTATATAACCAAATAACCATTGAAAGATTTTCCCATTTGGTAATGGTCTTAAATTTAAAAAAAATCATAACTTTCATATTTGTCTGATTTTTTTAAACTATAGAACCAATGTGTTTCTCAGATTTCTCTACTTTGACTCCAATCTCTTTTTGTTTAGATGAAGTTTTAAAGCCCATATACCATGAGGCATTCACTTTCTCTGTACATAGACTCATAAAAGAGTATGCCCCAAAACTTTAGTGAAGAGTAAAAAAAGAAATTAAAGATTGGTTGGAAGGAGATTTTATCTGTGACTAAAATAACAAATTGATAAAACATGGGCATTACTAGACCATAGAAATTAATTATTGTATATTTTGCTAAATTGTGCCTTTTTTTTTATCTCAATGTCTTGTTCCCTCCAACTATACCCTTTACCAATTCCGTCTATTTTACTTATTTATTTCATTAAACAAATGATCATGTTTTAATACCCTTTCTCTCCATCCTTCTCTCTCTCCCTCTCTCTATCTCTTTACCTATTTAGCTATCTCTATCTCTTTCACTGTACCCATCTCTCTTCTCCCTCTCTCTCTCTCTCTCTCTCTCTCTCTCTCTCTTCCTCAATCTCTATCTCTACCAGCTTCATTTTGGGCTCTCCTGTAAATATTGCTTCATCATCTTTGATTTAATTGAGATATTCATAAATAATGTGTATTATGACATCATTTTTGACATGGTTTCTGCATTTCTACACTTTTGTTTATCGCTTCAAGAGATTCACAAAACAATGCATTTATGATTATCAAGTATACATGTCTAATATGTTTTCAGATTGAGAATTTGATATATATCACTGTCATTAACATGAATGAGAATAGTCGATTGGTTTATTTGGATTATTACTTTCAATAATATGATTTGATGGATCATGTTTTGACATTTGCAGTTTGGAGTTACTCACTAAAGGGATATAGACTTAGACTTAATCAATTACAGTTGTGCATTGCTTTGAATGAGTTATTATTTGCCATGGTCACAACTCACTTAGCATCGTTTTGCATGTGCAGATCCGTGCAGGGAATTCCCGCAAAATCTCTCGTAGACCTGACGCAAGTAGATGCATGGCCGGTTGTAACCATGGCATTAGGTGACACATACATTACCGTTTAAGTTGAAAACCACTGGAGATTGTTTTCAACTTAAATGGTAATGTATGTGTCACAATCAGTGCCCAATCAACTTAGTATGCTGATTTTGGAGCTCTTTGTTATTATATTTGCTGTAATTCTGTGACAAAATGAAAATTAAATAAATTCAGTCATGTTGTAAAAATGAGATATTTGTTTCATAATGACATGAATTTTTGTCTCCATGTAATATACTTGTTCGTATATACAATCTGAGCATGCATGGATTGATCTGCGCACGCACAGATAAAGGTCACTTGAACAAAATTGTAAAACCCACTGAGACTAATACTAGATACATGCTCACGAAAGTTATGTAATCATTATTCATGCATGCACCTGTGATGCATTCCATTGAACACAGGTGGAAGTAATCTTTTCAAGAGGGCAAACAAAGAATCACCTCCATGACTTTAGCTGTGATTATTCTAAAAGACACAGAGTTGGATGTATCTATGTTTAAAAGATATGTGGATATTTGGGGTCATATGACCCATGTAAACTACGACTGGTCTATTACAGAATTATGGCAAAGTGACAAAGTTGAAACTTAGCTTTCAATTATTCAGTAAACTAAATCTACCCAATTACTACAGGTTTCAACATGCACTCAGTGTTAATGCAAAAAGTATAGAATTACATTTAGTAATATGCTTTTTTTATGATTACTGGATTGAAAGTGCCTTTGCTACATTTACCGGTATTTGATACATTGTATTTATGCATTATTTTACGGGATATTTGATTTGATAACATATGAAACTGCACCTAATTGATTGCAAGGATTAAAGTGATGCACATGCATACATGTATAAACAGACAGTTATTATTTGCATTCAGATTTGATTCAGTATGTTGCTCCATATTCATCTTTTTCGGTGGAAAAGGTAAAATACGTTCACGAATTTGTATATTTCTGTGGCCAAATAAAGTTTGACTATCATTCCACTCTCTTTTCAGTGATGGGATCCATGTTTATTTCTTCTTGCATTTCTCTAAAAAATTCTTGGATATGATATAAATAATGAATTGCTCAAGAGTACAACAATAACAAAATATGTATCAGCTGAAGAATTCAGAAATTTATGAGAGAGAGAGAGAGAGAGAGAGAGAGAGATAGAGAGAGAGAGAGGGAGGGAGGGAGAGATAGAAGCGAGATTTGTCCCTTTCAAGAATAAACGGCTATATATGACACTGATCAAGATAAGGTGCAAAGGAAAGAACATGCAAAAGAAAGATGGAGTCTGCAATGCAGACTACGTACTATCTACAGCTGATGTGAATATATATGGCAGCGGTGATGCTGTGTACGTGTACGTAGATCATAGATGATCTTCATGCATTTGGATGATAGAACCCTACGTCGATTTTGAGCTGGAATATTGTTCATATTATGTTTACATACACGATTTAAGGTACCGGTAAGTAACAATTTGCTTTCCTTTAATTGTCTTACATGCGAAATGTGAGCGGTTTAAACAAAAACCTAAGTAAGTTATGCTGTCTTGTTTTGTCCGTTCCGCGAGTGATTTGTTGCAAGTTGCCCATGTGCCTATACGCAACCAGTGCATGTCGCGATGTCCTGTGCTGTGTGCTGCGCTGCTACATGCTACTATACTGCTACCAAGAAGTTACCTAGCTGTACTATACGGAGAGGCTGCATGCAGCGCAGGCAATGCATGCCCAGCGCGCGCTCTATCCAATATAGTAGCGGAGCAGACACATCGAATGAACGAGACGTATACGGTAGACGGGCCTTCAACGGTACATGCTGCTGCATGTGTATGCCTATGTGAATGAATATGGTTCTAGATCTAGAGTAGTCTATGATATGGCTTTGCCGTTTTGCCTAATTCTAGTATTACCAGGGTCCACTCATTGTCATTTAAGCACAGTCCAATTGAATGATTGAATCCATTAATGCAGAAAGATGCAGGACATTAATTGTTATTGTTAATAGAAAAAACGGCGCTTGTTCAGAAACGTATCCAAAATTTGACCCGTAACTCCAGTGTGCCCTGTGGAGATAGATCTACCCTACTAAAAGTTAAACATCCCTAAAATGAAATAAGTATTCATTAAATGTCCAAATAAAGATCACAAGTTAAAAAGTTGTTATGTTTATTAGATCTAGATCTACCTGTTTCGTGCCAATTTTCTTGTTATTTTTTTGGAGTATTTTTCGGAAAAATTATGATATATTCTAAGGCCGATGAAAGTTGCATGATCTCATGGTTCTCGTCAGGCATTGTTGAGATTTTGATGAGGGATTTAGATCAATTAACTTTCATCTTTCATCTTACTTTGATTTCATGTTCTCGCGGGCATATTTGGAATTTGAATGAGGGATTTTGATCCATATTCATCTTTCATATACTGTACAAACCAATAACGGGCAATAGAACTTGTCGAGGGTATCGAGTACACTCTTACACCAATATCATACTCCATGAATGACTATTCTTCCAAATTTTCTGTGATATTTGGGTTTCTGTGACACCATCTTCATTTCATTTCATTTTCATTTATACTGTCTTGTTTCTGACTTAAAATTAAGGCCCTGTTTTATTTAGACAGAATTTTTCAGTCTCTTTCGTTCGTTAGCCACTTATTTCGGTAGGGTCGGCTCTCTCTTTAGAGACGGAAACAGACTATACCGCCAAGTGTGTAGGTTAGGTGAGCAAATCAGTACACCAAACTTGCAAAACTTATCACCTAATTACTCCTTTTACAGCATATATTTCTGCTGCATTTTACATTGTAAATTAGCTAAAGGCTTAACTTTTCCGGTTCCACTTACCAACTTGACTGAAATAATCCGTTTTATGGTCCATTTTTAAAGAAATTATGGGTCAAAATCGACATGTTGAAAGTCTTATTTTAACTCTAGCAAGGCTTTCAACATGGATGTCTCCAAGCCAGAGTTACGGGTCAAATTTTGGATACGTTTCTGAACAAGCACCGAAAAAACAAATTTATCTATCCTCTGACTGAGTCTGATCTGAAAGTGAAACTGAAAGTAAATTTGTTTTCTTTGAGGGAAAGCAAACTGAAGCAAATTTTTGTCATCATGGTCATTGACATTTTTTGTTTTCCTTGAGGGAAAGCAAACTGAAGTAAATTTTTGTCATCATGGTCATTGACATTTTTGTCAATTAATGCAGACAAATCGCGTCCTAACAGCAAGGATTGTCCTTTTTTTTTTATAGTGCTCTGCTTGCGTAGGATTAACGATCCGCGCACTGGTAATTAATGCGAACAACCATAGGCCCTATTCCCCTTAATAAAATACCCCCAGTTCACTGTCTACTTTTACCTGTTGTCCCCTTCTTGAGGATTTATCTTTCATAATGTGAAAGTCTCTGTATAATGCGTAATTGAGTGAGACATATGGAGCATCATCGCGGAATCTGTTCATCGCACTGTCAACTCGCGGATCGGTAATAGTACTAATACTAATAAGGATCACCTACGAAAATGAGGATGATCCTATTTGTCTGCGTTTATGCGGACAATCCTTATTCTTGGACCTGCGCCTCTACAAAACAGGACAATATAAAATTAAACAAATCACTGTTGACCAACTGTGTACATGTATGTAGGAATTGAGAACATGTTCGAAGTCAAAATGTTAGAGGTATTCTTTAACTTGGATTATGTGGGCAGGTCCAAGCTATTTGGATTGTGACGTATGGGACATTCAGAGACTTTAAACAAGAAATAACCATGGATACAATTATTTATATGGCTATCTTTTGGTATGAGTCTGTGGCTATTATGAGCTAGTTCATTTGTGGAAAGTTTTAGTTCCGACCAATTCATAAT
>BEXV01003354.1:24933-35353 GCA_003118195.1 Hemicentrotus pulcherrimus | reverse complement strand
TTCTTATTACACCTAGCTTTTGTTTCACCTTTAATGACACCTTTTCCGTGTGTATCTTAAAGTCAAGGCTACAGTCTATGGTTACACCTAGACACCTAGCTTCATCAACACATTCATCAGATTTACCTTTTAATCTAACCTGCAACTTTAAATATGAACATCGATGTAATTTTTGTCTTGAGCCTATTAGAATGACTTTCGTTTTCTCTGGATTGGGGATCAACTTGTTTCTGTCAACCCATTCATTTACTTCTTGCATTACATTGTTAAGCTGGATTTCAATATCTGTTGGACTGTTTCCATAAACGGATATTGTCGTGTCATCCGCGTACATATAAACATTCCCTTTACTTATATGCGTGGGAAGATCGTTTATCATGACTGTAAACAGGAGGGGCCCAAGGATTGAACCCTGAGCCACTCCTGTGTTGACATTCATGATGTCTGACTTTTTATATTGCATTGAAACATATTGTTTCCTGTCATTAAGTTAGGACCTAAACTAAGTGAGACATTTATCAGAACAACCGTATTTAGCTAATTTACTTATGAGAATACGGTGATCTACCATGTCAAACGCTTTGCGTAAGTCAATAAGCGCTAATCCATCTACACAATAAGACAGGGAGAATGGCTATCGGCCTATAATTAGATACTTGAAATTTATCCTCACTCTTAAAGATTGGTTGTATCCTTGCTATTTTCCATGCAGCAGGAACTACACCCGTTTTCAGGGACAGATTGTATAAATATGTCAAAGTATCTATGACAATGTTTATGTTACAAACATGTTTCAAAATCTTCACACTTAGTCCATCATTCCTTGTAGCCTCGATTATCGGGAAACCCTTAATTTCTTTCTTTACAAATTCACTATCAATGACTGGCAGATCGAACAATTCTGTGGGCTCCGACAGATTACCTTTGGCTGCACTGCATTCTGTGGTTATCACTTCATCACCTGGTGCTCCGAAATTGTCTGTTAAACTTTTTACAGCGCTACTAAATTAATTACTGAAAATATTTGCTACTTCTCCTGAATCAGTTATTTCATTTCCCAAGACTTGTAACGTTATTTTTTCAGACACGTTTGCATTTGTTAAACTCTTTAATGTTTTCCATAGGGCACCAGGATTACCCTTATTCTCTTGAAGAAGAGAGTCAACATATGCCTTCTTTTGTTGATTAACCGTCCTATTGACTACTATTTCTGTAATGTTTGTATCTATTCCACAATAAATCACATTTGGTTTGTAGAGCTTTCTTATGAAAGTGATCACGAGTATTCATCAATTGAATGGTGTCACCAGAAACACATGGGCAGGGACTCCTACGCATACGTTTACTTTTTAGTGGTGCAAATTTGTTCACAACTTCCGTTGTTATGTTATACCATTTCTCCCACGCTCCATTTACATCTGTAATTTGAAATATGTCGTTGTAAGGCTTTTGTGTTAGTGAAACTACAAATCCTTCATAATCAAATTTGGAAAAATCCCGCAAACTTATTAAGTTTTCCAAGAGTTTGTGGCAACTCTCACCATAAATTGTGAAAGTTAAGAAATGATCGCTAAAGAAGGTTTTATACACACCAGTGACAATTATGTTTCTCTGGGTTGGTAAAATAAATATGATCAATTATCGATGTTGATGACATAGTGACTCGTGTAGGAACATTACCTAATTGTGTGCATAAGAAACCAGTCATCAAAGATGACAAATGTTTTGCATCTGAATTTAACCTATCCTGATATAAATCACAATTAAAGTCTCCCAGTAAAATCATTTCTACATTGTTGCTAATCGCCCTTTCCATCTTACAAGGGATTTGATCGAAATACTCTACTGGAACATTTGGTGGTCTATATAATACACTAATCAGAACAGTTTCGTTACGAGATACTTTAGCCTTTACACATGAGGCTTCCAGTTCATTTACATAGTCCAGCCGTGTATAGTTATTGTCTCTTCGTATATAAAGGGCTACACCTCCACCGTGTCTCGTTCTGTCTTTACGAATAATGTTGAAGTCATCTATTAATAGTTCGGAGTCTGGTATGGTCTCATCACAGTGAGTTTCTGTTATGGCTATAATATCAAATGGATTATATTTTAGAGTATATTTTAGATCATCTATCTTGGCTGGTAACGAATTGATATTTACATGGTCAATCTTTAGACCATTTCCACTAAATAGCTTGAAATATCCGTTTCCCAGACTATAGTATGCATCATTTTCTTCTGCAGTATTCGTGGTTAATAGAATTGATCCGTGTAGGGGTATCCTCCTCGATTCTCCAAGTCGTCCATCCAGTCGCGTGGAAACACTGCTCCTCTCGGTATCCACCAGTGATTGGTTGTTTGACGATTCTGAAAAGAATGCTGTGGACTGCGATAAGTATCTGGCCGAAGGTGTCGTATTATATTCTGTGCAAACATAGTGACCCCGTTTCTATTCAAATGAACGCCATCTATAGTGAGATGAACATCAGGGCGGATCTCATCGTTGTCAATAATCGCCCATCCACGCTCATTGGCCAGAAGTTTTATGTGGGCGTTCACTCTGTCCACAAAGGCGCCATCTAGTGGGGATTCATCTCGGCGGTGGATTATGGCTGATATTGTCACCGATTTGACATCAGTCTGTGTGACAAAGCGACGACAGCTTTGCAACAATTTCGTCTTCATCATCACTGTTTAGGTTATTAGAGCCGAGATGAACAAAACTTCCTCAGGCTTAAATTGCCTGGCCAGGCCATCAATAAATTCGTACGCGTCCTCTATTTTGGCACCAGAAAGTGTTTCACATTTCACTGTTGTTCGCTTTGAAAGTTTAGAGGGTCTAATACGTCTAATCATCGAGTCTCCGACAAGTAGAATTTGAGCTTTATTTTCTTTTAGATTATCATCATGATTAGAATTGTTAGGTATTGACCCAAATGATTGTTTTTTCTATCACGGTATTCAGCCAACTTGCGTTCAAAGGGCATTTCGTCAGCGACCTGGCTGTGACCACTCTCCGTTTGACCTGGGTCACTGTCCGTAGTCTTAGAAGCTGTCTTTTCAATTAGTTCGCCGATGGTCTTTGACATTGTTTGTATTTGTTCCTTTAATAGCATGAGCTCAGGATCCATTTTGTTACACATACACGATTTGTTCACCTCCCTTCGGGTATTGGTGATATATGGTCATGATCCGTTGGCGTACCCTCATTGGGATCAGGATGGTCGCCTTCTCCGCTTTCTGATATGTTATGGCGGCAATTGTCAGCATTATCGTTAGTAACACCGCTGATATCAGTGTGTATCAATATGAAATGGTGACAAATTGATCGGTTCAAGTGGGGGTATATTCTTATTAGATTGTTCTTTACAATTTCGTTGTCAATATCACTGTCACTGCCAGGCAGTCCCGAGCGGTAAATCAAATTGATGGCTAAATGTATGCTGGTTGTTGTAATTCCTTTTGGCAGTTTGAAAATAAAAGTGTCAGTTCCTGGGTTTCCTTTACATTTGTTCGTTGTGACAGTGGGAGACATTCTGATCCATTAGTAGATTTCGTCACTTTATGCTCAAAATAATGTTATATTCAGTAATAATGATGATTGTTATAGTTATCTCACCGTTTCAATCTGACGATAACACGATATAGTCCATGCATATGTGGGACTATATAGCTTTCGATGGAGTAAGATCACACACTCATAAGAACACTGAATTTGGCACGAAAGTCACTCACATTTACTTCTGGATATATATCTGTCCCTTCCTGTACTTCGTGTTACCAATACAAGAATATCATTGCATTCGAATGTTTCCAAAGGTTCTTCAAAATCACCAAAATTAGGTAAAATCCTAGGTAAATCTCTTATCGTTGTGTCAAACTCCGATCACTTGTACAGCGTTCTCTATGGGACATGACTATTTCTCAAAATCGGATTCTACATTTCCTTCTTTCGCAAGCAATATCTCCGTTGTTTTAGCGTTGTTTTCGCTGAGCTTCATTTATGTGGTAGCTGAGACAATTAGCTATCTCCAATGTGCACTTATTTTTCGATCATATGCTGGAATCATGCTCATATTTCACTTGCAAAGTAGGATTTGAGAATTCTATTTTCCGTTTACGTGTAATCGCTATTGGAGATGTTTTGGTATATCGGTATTAAACGCACTTGACTTCCGACTTTGAGGTCCCTGGTTCGACTCCGGGCGTCTCCAAATATATTTTTTTTCTTCACTTTTTTTTTTTCCTTTTGACCTTTCCCTGTACCATATCCTTTGATTATTAAAACACGTAGAATCGCAAATAATGTAATGAACAGCACTTTTTACTTCATTATTATCATATTTTCACTTAATCCATTACCTTTTGCGTGTAATCCCTATGGGAGATGACTTTTTCTCAAATCTGGATTTTACATTACTGTCTTTTGTGAGCGATGTCGCCGTTATTTCTACTTGGATTTGATCGTGATAATGATATTCATTTATCAATTACATTTTCATTTCTTTGAATAAGATAAATTCGTCAAACGGTGTTCCTCGTGAGGTAAATTAGAGTCAAAAGTGTAACTGGTTACTGCACAGGGTCAAAAGTCACATATTGTTTTAATCTATCTTCCCTAGATCCATGATGATCAAGGAGACACAATCTAATCTCGACATATGGATAGATCATAACGGGAGAAGCATATAAATGGGAGAAGCATTTAATGAAATAATCGTGTATTGCATTATTCGTTATTAAAACCATTATCATAGGTATCACCTAATTCGTCTTATTGACGGATTAAGGTCTAGTTCTGATTGTTTTACCAAACCATCATTCGCTCGGACTTTTTGTGTTTTTCCTTTTCCGTTTCTCACTTGTTTGTTTGGCACGGTTAATTGAGAGTTCCGAGAATTCGGGTGTTGCTTCAGAAAGTTCATCTTCAGCCGGATCTTCAGTTTCATCATATTCTTTATTTTCATCGGAT
Organism: Hemicentrotus pulcherrimus; assembly: GCA_003118195.1. Classification (NCBI taxonomy): domain Eukaryota; kingdom Metazoa; phylum Echinodermata; class Echinoidea; order Camarodonta; family Strongylocentrotidae; genus Hemicentrotus; species Hemicentrotus pulcherrimus. Next base: position 30,378 of record BEXV01003354.1, on the reverse strand, counting down.
TCAGAGGTGGCATATTTTCTCAGGAATCGTGTGATTCGTGTTTGTGCATCATGAAAGTTTGGTTCGCTGCTACTCCGCGATCGAAACTCAGACAAAATCTGAATTAGCTCGGAACTTTCTTTTGCTCGCTGTTTGGGACCACCTTATTTCTTTTCGCGGGTCTAGCTTTTGTTCGCAGTCCTGGATCGGGTAAGCCTTTAAACAAGGCCACTTGTCTGTTAGACGCCGAGCGACTAAAACGAGACTAATCGCGAAAACCCGGGTGAACGAGAGAGCGAGAAGCGCTACCAAGTAGCCCTTAGTAATGTGATTTCGATTTCTTATGTTAACCTTTGTTTCCGACTGGAATTCGCTACCGAAATGGTAGCGTCCAATCAGCGAACGTATCCTCGCATCGGACGTCAGCATATAGTATTCATCATCATACACACACAGACGCACACAGACACACACATGCACAGTAAACTCTACGTAATACGAACATATGGTCTAAGACCTCTGACCTCTACATCGAACGAAAACGATTTGGACTGGATCACCGTTCTTATTGGTCAAAATGTATCTATGAATAATTCATGCGGAGCAGTGAAACCCACTTTCCAAAAGGCCTCGTGACATTCGTCACTCGGTCGCGCGTTCACCCGGGGTATCTAGACTCATCTCAGCCGCTTAGCCAGAGTCACGAGGCCTTGTCAAAAGGCTAGGATCGGGTCTGTCGGGCAGATGACGTCATGTCACTTGCTCCTTCATTCGTAGTTGCAGGATGTGCTCGGCTTTCATCCACAGCTTTCGTTGTCTGGGTTACGGCTTCGTCACGTGTTGCATCAGCTGTTTGCATGCTTTCAGAAGCCGGTGTTTTCGGCTTCGAAGAACGTTTTTGTTTATCGGTGACACTGACAGTAGGGCATACACTCTCCATATAGCCGACATTTTTGCAAAGCCTACATACCATCTCGTTGTTACATTCAAAGCGATGGTGCCCGGCTTGGAGACAATGTGAACATGTTACGTTAGCCTCGGCGGTGGGCCAGCCGTGATGGAAGACTCGGGCTTTGAAACTATGGAAACGCATACATCTCGGGAGGGGTTGGGTAGGTGGGTCTATAAACATTACACGGTCTCCGGTTAGGCATTGGGTTAATTTCACATCAACGCGTAGTTTGGGGTAAATGGCATGGCTGTTGATTTTGCAATTTTTGGCCTCCAATTCGTCTAACATGATACTTTCGTGCACTAAAAGGGGAATGTCTTTCATCAGGACACGCATAGCGTTCTCATTTTCGGGCGGGAGGTAGGTTTTTTTTGGTCATACACACTGTTGTTTCTCTTAATTGTATCCCCTCTGTGATCAGTTTTATTCTGTTTTGGCGTTCCTCTATGTATAGTCGCAAAAACCCAACATATTTTCTGTATTCCATGTATGTATTTAGTATTTACTGACTTGCTCACGGACTTGTACATTTCTTTTAATTCAACTCGGTTATCGCCGGGAATATTATTATGCGTCACAAATACTGGCTAACCCTGGCCTTGTGGCGCCTCGGTGGCGCCGCCGCGGTGGCATAGCTAGATGCGTGCATGATGTTCACTTGTAAGAATGAAGTATGAATCCAAAATGATAGAATCCTCTCTTTATGCACAAATATATCAACACATTTTTGAAACAAGGACAGTCGGTTTTGTGTTTAAATCCAGTATACCTCAAATTTAGATATCAGATCTTTGAAATCTAAAATTTGTAAAGGAAGTCGAAATTTGTGATCTCGAAAATAGTCTCGTGCACTGTTCTCGTGCGCTCTGTGCTCCCGCGCCCTGTTGTTTTTGATGTTTTCGATTTGTTCATTTGGTTTAATAATGCCGTAGTTAACAACCCCACACAAAGAAAAGAGTTGAAGTAGACCCCTGAGATCCGAAATCACTTACCCCAGTTAGAGGGGTCCCTCATTAGGTCCTTGCTTACCTGCTTAAACAAGGAGTTTTGCCCACATCTGTCCCTCTTGACTATAAAAGCTGATTTTGTAATGGTTCTGTTAACCTTTTTTTTGCTATTAGGTTTTTTTTGTTAAACACGACGAGAACGTGGACTGCCACATTGAGACGTCCTTTTAATGCATTGACGGGCACGACCTAGTGCATTAACACAATGTCATACGCGGCAGTCCATGCTGTCGTCGTGTAAAACGAAAACCCCCTAGTATTGCAGAACTTTGACGGATAGCTGTAGTAAAACTGATGTGGCTACCCTGCGTAAACAATCAAATATTACAACAACAGCAACAATAACACTACTATAACTACCAATAATATTAATAATGACAAGCGATATTGTTATCATTTTGATGTTGTTTTTATTATCATGTTTATTATCATTATCGTTATTGACAATACTGGTCTTACTTATCATTATCATCTTTCAATTAAGGTCTTCGCCCTGATACACTTCCAGTGATCTCACCTAATTGCACCTGGGCTGTCGATGCTTCATCCTGCAGCATTCACCGCTACCAATCCTTCAATATTACCTGTACACTCCCTAACGTTTATCCTGTTCAAGATACTGAACTCATTTGGTATCAGAATGGAAAACGTGTATCATCTACTCCTGACGTTACGCAGAATGATGACGGGACCACTGATATCGTTCGACAGATTCAGGTGTCTGAAACAGGAAACTTTAGATGTAACGCCACATATATTTCGCTTAAAGGAAAAGAGAACACAGCCGTATCAGTTGAAGCATGGATCATACCACCCTCAGGTGTGATATTATAACGTCTTAAAATCGGTATCTAACACTTGAGCTGTTTCAGCGCCCCTCTACACTGATGACTGCTTGCCACACTTGGAATTTTGCGCAAAACAACACATAGCAACTTCCTAACACCGTTATAGATTTTTTTAGCAACGGAACAAATTATACAAACTTTGGTATATCTATCTCACGATGAAAACAATGTGGCGCAGGGAGATTATTTGTGTGCTTATTTACTATTTTCACTGATAGGAAATTAAATAAGAGTTTTATTGTATCTGCACATCATAAGGATTAATATTTTTAAGGATATGTACTTTAGGTTGATGTTAATGTTTTACTTCATGTTATTGATATTATATCTTAGGACATTCTCTTTTATATAGCAACTTATATGTTGAACTCTGTGAGCATAATATTGCAATTTATTTTTAAAAGCTGTATTGCTGAGCATTCCCGTTATATTTTGCGCTTTGAAAGTTTAACTGTGTCATTATTATGATTATCAATACTATTTACAATTGTTATTAACATCATGATTATTATTTAGTATAACTATCATGATTATAAACACGTGAAGTTGTTAGACAGACTCGTCGGAAGATGGAGCTCCCTAAGGTTATCCTAATAACTGAAGTCCTCCTTGATTAATCTTATATTAGTTTTCTTTCAACTTATCGTCTTTTCTTAGATGTACCAAAAACACCGGATAAGAATTTGGCGGATGGTCCAATCGTCGGGATAGCAATAAGCATTGTCATAGTGTTCATTGTATGCATTCTCCTTAGCATCTATCGTTTGAAAAAACGAAGTAAGCTTGTATTATAAATATGACGAACTTGTTTTTTACTACTTTAAAACATAATCATAATTTTATATAATATTTTAAAAGGACTGGGTTTTTCGATTCAAAATAAATGCAGTTGGGTTAAAAGGGAAGTTGCTTTTCGTCGGTGAAATCCAATCCGATATTAGGTAAATTGTTAATTTCAATTGTGTTTGATCTGACACAAAAAAGATACAAGTGTTACAATTTTTTACCCATTAGGCCTTTTTCAGACCTATGTCGCACGCAGTTGCCATTCATTTAAATAAAATAAAAACACGCAGCTATTTTGTCATCGTTTTCTTTGCCGTTTACCCCTTTATATCTCAACGATCCTTTTAATGAATACATTGTTATATCTTGGAAGGTGTGTATTAAAACCAAAAAAAAATAAATAATGTTTTAGGACATCTTTCCGTCTGCTTTTTTGATATTTAGGGACGGAAAGTAGTTATTTCTGGAATTATAACAAAGTTATTTTTCTTTACGTTAACGTAGATGCAATACAAATATGAACAATAATGCTAAGATTTACATTTTCTTTTGTCAAGGTCAATGCTGCTCCAAAAAGGATGAACAGAACAGCAATGGGCTCTCACGAGATTCACGTATGTATAATGTATTACTTTGCATATGGCCCGAAGTCTGCTCGGCAATTCATTTCGTCACAATAGGGATTTTGGACATTTGTTTTCAGATGGATTGGCTTTATGATATAGGATTTCCCGGCCAATTTCGCGTGTTTGTCATTCGAATTCGTTTACTTTGCATTTAAGTTAGCGCAGATCGGCCTTGCCATGCCAATTATCATTCAATTTCCCCGATGTAGTATTTATGCTAGGATTTTAGTCGAAGGGTTTCACAGATCTGTCATTCAATTTAAAAACTGCTCAACTAGCATTCAAATTAATATTCACTTGTCGAAGCGTAGTTTTTATCATTCAAATTAACACCTGTCATTCGTATTCGTAATATTTGTATTCAAGTTAGGAATGTTAGGGGGAAGAATTGCAACAAAATTTTACAGTTTTTAAATAATGCAGTTAAAATGCATGATTTGCCATTGGGGACTAAGCTGTTATTCCATTTATTTATGTTCAGGAAAATGCAGATGGGTGTAGTCAGACATAAAGTAAAGAAGGGGCGAAATCAAGGGATATGGCATTTCTGCACGGACATGTTCATATACCCGGTAAAGGTGGGGGTACCCTCAATCGCCCCTTTTACTACAGACTCGGAATTTTACCAAATTAGTTCACATCGTCTCTTATACCCGGCACACCCCTCTGTTTTTCTTAAAGAGTTTCATAGTTTACTTGCCCGCCAGCAGATCGATGGCTAAAGACATGGCTAAATAATGAATCATGTTCAAATTGTTGACTCTAGTCCTTACCCCAGTCACAATATTGTACCCTACTTCCATAATGAAATTATGATGAAATTATGATGAAATTATGATGAATTTTTGATGAAACATAAGACAAACAGCCTCCTTACATGAACATTTACAAATATACTGAGACCATCAGGTCACTAGATGCAAGTCGTGTTTTCTTCTTTACAATTAATCCTAAATACCGATGAATATCAGATAAATCTAATAAGTATAAGGGTATAAATGCAAATGAAATATGATGAAATACACATGAAAAAAAAAAAATCTTGAAAGAAAAAGAATGAACTATAAAAAGTGTGTAATAAACGGGAAATGTATATTGACCATCAATTTAAGTGCACAAAGTGCTAATTTGAATGCTACAAATGAATTCGAATGCTGGAAGTACACCGTCGCGTTGTCAGAAAATCGTATTGCGCCAAATCGAATGACCAAATAGCGAAAGAAGCACGTTGTTCATTAATTTGAATG